>RPOG01001470.1:20802-148796 GCA_008086565.1 Thalassoma bifasciatum | reverse complement strand
GAGGTGAGCAGAAATAGAGATGAGAGATGATACGTCTGCTATTCATAGAGAGGAACTCTACAGTAGACTGTCAGGGTGAAAAATAAGGAACATAATAGCTTCCAAACTGAGAGGCCTGTAAAATTACACCCCCAAAAGTTCTAAATTATTGATATCATGATGTGAAATGTAATTTAACAGAGCCAAGATTAGAACGAGCTGCTTAAAGGTTTGGGATGCTTGATGTGTATTTCGAAGCAGAAAGGGACAGTTTGCAAAAAAAAAAAAAAAAAAAAAAAAAAAAAAAAAAAAAAAAAAAAAAAAAAAAAAAAACTGTTCATGATATGCAGCAAAAATAACACACTTCCTCATGATATTGTTTACAGAAAGTAACCGTGCAGCTAAACACAAAGCCACACTGAATTTATTTAACATTAGAATTATGTCTTCAAGCATCTGTTGAAGCCAAGACTTGGAGTGATGTTTATGTTCTCAAAATATCAGTAAAAGACAGGTTGTATATGAAACGGGCTGCCACGTATGCCATATGTTTTATATTTTTCCTAGTCAGGCTTTGCTGGGTATTCAGTTATGGAAAAGAGAAGTGAACAACGGAACCATGACATGGATAATTGTTTGTAACTCAGTATATGATGCAGTAGAACTCAGTTGAGAGATATTCTTAAGGTGGAAAAAGCAGGTACAGGTCAAGGCCAGGATGTGTCTATCAAAATGTACGGCCTGGTCAAAACTAACTTTTAGATTTCTAAGGCTAGAGCAATTATTAGAACCCAATGACCCGATAGGACAAGCAATCAGAATCAGAATCAGAAGAATCAGAATCAGTAAATCAGAATTTCAGTCTTTGCAGCTTAGCAGTGTGTTCAGATTAGGGCCCATCCTTCCAGTAGGCAGTAGGCTATAGGCAAATGTTAAAGGTGAAGTATGCAGAAATCTAAGTTTGACCTTGGGCCATTTTTTTTCTGGTCAACTCAATGGAAGACCAAAACAGAATTCAATAAAGTCATTGATTTAAGATTAATTGATAATCAGTTTTTGTGGGCTTTTATCATTGTAACAGACTGTTACTGCTTAGGAAACATGCTGTGTCTGTCAAATATAGAACAGAGAGTAGTTCAACCACCGATTTAGTGGATCTCAAAAATCAGGAAACGATTGTTAGAATAAGCTTTGCTGGTTTTCTCAAGAAAGAGTAAAAAAAAACTTGGTAAAAAAATAAATTAAAAAAAGGGTTTTTCCACCTTGAGGATTATCATATCACTACAGTCGGCTGAAGCTGTATTTTGGCCTTTTTTAAAATGTCTGCTCTCATGAAATCATCCGCTCACATATTTTCAGGAAAATCATCGCTTTATTTTCAATAAGTTGCAGCAAGAAAAACATTGAAGTAGTTACTTAAAAATGTGTTTTGTGCATGAAATAAATGCATATTTACTAAAAAAAACTTTGATAAAATAGTTCACAAAATTGCCCAGTGTGTCAAATGTGATAAAAGAAATATATCATGAATGAAATCATAAAGCAATATTTTTTGTGGATTTTGTTAAAGGGTTAATAAACATCTTTGTTCAAAGAAAATTGGAATTTTCCAATTTTTTGTATTTTTTGTATTTTTTTTTTTTGATAGGTCGAGCTCTACAGGGTTATGACTAACACATAAAACAATGATCAAGCCAAGTGAATGGCTCAGACATGTTAAAACAATGTGCAAGTGAAATAGCTGTATTGTCAGTGGTACTTAAGAATATATACTTAAGAAGCTTAAAACATTTTTTTTCAGCTTTACTGACTCTTTAGACCCATCAGTGGCAGCTGTGATGATGCATAAGTGCCTTTTATCACATAGACTGACTAGAAAAATGTCATTTCAGTGTTTTTTTCTTTGTGACTCAAGGCAAGACGAGCACAAAAGAACAAACAGAACACATTTGATTCAACATTTCCTCAGCTGCAGGTGAACAGTGGTTTGGTGTTTCACACTGAAATGTGAAGTGGCAACATGATGTGTCAGAACAGAGGAAATTGCTCACTCCTAAGCAGGGCACATACTTTGATATTGATTGCAGCCTATCGTCACTTTTCAAGGAGATTAGCTAAATTACCCTCCCCGTAATTGGGACTTGCATTTAAGTAGAACTCCACTGTGAGGGAAGATTTAAAATTCCATTAGTGTCGGTGACAGCTCGGCAGTGGGTTTAAGACGGGCCTCGTCTGATCAGCGTCCAAAATGTTCAGGGTAATTGATGATGAAAAAATTAGCCTGCCACTGCAGCGTGATTGATGCAGGTGACTCTCTGATTAGAGAGCAGTGCCCGTTTGAGAGGCCCTCGCACTCGTTCTTTGTTGGAAAATCTCTACCCCTTTCCTTTCTATTCAAAGAAACAATGACAGGGATTATAATTTTCATTTACAGGGAGTGCATGTGGTCTAATCACATAATAGCACTTGAGTCACCGATATACCTTCGTTTTCTCACATTCCAGCCCCCTCTCTTTCCTATTATGACATTTTCTTTGAGCTAATTGTATCAGAAATGGAGAAGGGGAGGGGGTCAGCCTCTTGAGGGTTTTTTTTTTCATGCGCATGTGTGTGTGTGTGCAGGAGCATTACTGAATTCTACACTTTTCCTCAGAATATTGTATTCATTGAATGACTTTCAGTATATTGAAAAAAAAAAGCCCTGGTGCAGCAAAGTGGCTGAAACTCACTGTTACTGAGTCCCTGCATGGCAAATTATTTTTATTTTCCATTAATCTCTGAGTGAATGGTATAATCTGAAAGTGAGCATGGAAATTTCATTCCGTCTCAGTTTGTCAGGGGATCTTAAAGTTCTGTTAAAACTGTTCAAATAAGTTCAATTTGTTCTCTCATCAAAATAAAACTTGTTTCAAAATTCACTAACAACCTTAAGTTGCTAGATTTAAGACAAAATTGATCATACAGCCCTTTTTGTGGACAATAAATTACAAAAAAAACCTACATTTTTTGTCACCAACATATTCTATGAAACAGTACAG
The DNA here is from genome assembly GCA_008086565.1 of Thalassoma bifasciatum. NCBI lineage: Eukaryota > Metazoa > Chordata > Actinopteri > Labriformes > Labridae > Thalassoma > Thalassoma bifasciatum. The sequence goes on along the minus strand of RPOG01001470.1, from coordinate 145,779 downwards.
ATATCTCTATCATGTCTCTATAAAACTGATGTTTTTTTAACATAAATTCATGGTATTTTTATTGTCTCTAGGCATTCATTTCCCAAAACAAAGATTACAAAAAGAAGAAAATCAGAAACTTTTGCTCATAATTAGTATTTTCAATTTATTTTCGGTCCTCAGGTGTATTAAATAAATAACAATACAGAAAATGAAAAAAAAAAAGGTAATAATAAAAATAGTAATAACCCCTCCTAGTCTCTTGCAGCATATAATTATGGCATTTCTATCTTAAAGCATGTAGCTATAGCATCTACACGTGTTCATAAATACTCACAAGCATAAGAGGATGTGGACATTCAAATATCCAAAAAATATCAAATTTGTGTTTTAATCAAGTGTTATTGGTTTCAGCTGGCTTTCTTTTGCTGACACATTGTTGGGAACAATTATTGTCAATTCAAGTCAATAAATCTGCACCTTTATATTAACTTCATCTGGATTCGAGTTACACATTCGGGAAGTTACAAAATCCTGGAACATCTGCCTCTTTCTCTACCACGAGAGAACAAGGTCTCATCTACTCCTTTATTTCACACTCCACTTGCTGCATTCTTCCTGGAGCTGGACCTCTGACTCATGAGGGCTCCATACCAGCAAGAGAAATGTTATGCAAATGTACCCGTGGTCTTTGAAAATGGGGAGTAGGAGAAGTATACGAGCAGAGCCTCCATCCGCGCCATGCACTAGTTCTTTTTTAAAGGGCACACGATGTCTGCAACAAGGACTGAATGAATCATCTTTCGTTAAGTGTATATGAAACTCAGTGAAGGGAAATACCAACAGGGCACTGGGGTTAAGTTAAAAACAACACATTTAAAACAATCTTCACTATACGTGTCCAGGAACAAGACCCTAAGTGAAATCAGGTATGGCTGAGTGACTTTGTACATAGTAAACAATCTAAATGCAGCTATAGCAGTGATTCCCAACCTGTGGGTTGTGGCCCCCTGGTGGGCCGTGAAGGTATTGTAAGTGGGCCGCTAAATCATTTCGAGATAATATGATTTTAGTGAAGTGTATATAAAGATACAAGATACAAATAAATAAATAAAGATACAAATATACAGACTGATGTTTTATATGTTAAAACTCAGTTACAAGCTCAGATAAGAAAATAAAAATGTTGAGATATTCATATATGAAAAATGTCCACTAAGAAGGCATGTTAGAGCCCAATGGGTAACATGACCCAACTTAAATTCAACAACAACCCAATATGTAATATAAAAATATGCAACAAAACCCAAAATGGGCTTTTTTTCAATGTCTTTAATTGGATAGAGAGGAGGACAGTGGATAGGATAGAGTAGGAAAGGGGGAGAGAGTGGGGAGTGACATGAGGGAAACAGGCTAATGGTCAGATTTGAACCCGGGCCACCCATTTGAGGGCGAACCTCATGGTGTGCAACCTAATCCACTAGGCCATCTGCACCCCCTCAAAACCCAAAATGTAATAACTTTACAAACATCTAATAAAAATGCAGAGCCCGAAACACAACAGAAAGAATGTATTAAAAGCCCAAATATAATACCTGACTCAAACTGTAACAAATTATTATACTTGGGCTAAAAAAATATTTTGTTTTGGGCTCAGAATCTGTTACATTAGTTACATTACTGGCCAGTTATTACATATCTGGTTTTACTACATTTTGGTTATTGTTACAAATGGGTTTTCTAATGAGGCGTTTTATATTCTCTGTACTTATTGGGTTGGAGGTGGGTCACAAACATTTTTGAGACTTTAAAATGGGCCCTGAGTTGGAAAAGGTTGGGAACCACTAATGTTACATGACTCACATCAGGGGTCCATAAGAAATCCAAGACAGAGTTAGATACTACCATGAGAAGGGTCACAATAGCCACAGAGATATATTAACACTTCCTCCCCCATGGCAACGTTCTCCACCCCCTCCTGGAGGATCCCTACATGTTCCCAGGTCAGATGAGTGCTTGTTAGATATTCCTTAGAGAGCTTAATGAAATGGATCCTCTGAGATTTCCAATCAGAGGCCTGGAGCCCCCTAAGCTATCTCCTTTTGATGTTAGCAAGAAGAGCACCAAGAGTTCCCTTTGATTGTGCCATCCCTCCTACATTTACTCTACAGATGAACAAAGTCGCCCTGCAGAGGAAAACATCTCACACCCTCGCATCCCTACAAGGATCAATAGAGTAAAATAACAGAAGGTTACATGAGCTTGTGAGCCGAGGGGGTTTGCTCTGTCGGATTTCCTGAGGCCATTCGTTACTGCTGTTGGGTCAAGGTCAAAAGCCGAAGTAATCTGCCAAGTAGGGGTTGCAACAAGACTAGAAATTTGAAACTGGGAACCTCAAGTGAAGCTAAACGTTAGGGGTTCTCTTAGTGGTAAGTTTTTGGGTGTCTATTCCTTGACCTTTGGGGTCCAGATAGGGCTGGGGGTTGTTGCATGTGGGATGTATGAAATGACCATATCGAGTATAGATTGTCAACACGGTTCATGGAGCATTTTACCAAACTAACTTCCAGTTATGAACCTGTGTGTCCTTCTAAATAAGAGCATACTGTAAAACTAACATTACACCACAAAACTACAGTGAGAGCTCAGACTCAGACACAGAAATCACGAACAGACTCCTTTCAGCACCAATAACACTATACAGGTGGCTAATTAATGGAAATAAAAGTTAAATTAAGTCATTTCCATGCTATTTTCAACTTTTATTTGGTCTTCATAGTTATAATTTTAGAAATCTATTAAGACAGTCATATGAGTCATTCAGCCAGATTTCCAAAACTGAATAAAATATTTTACTGGAATTAAAAATATGTAACTATATCAAGTATGGTTTGGAATAAGAGTCTTGTTTAACTTAACCTGATTTTAATTTTTCCCTTTTCGACTTCAAATATAATAAATCTGACTGAAAGGTCTGCTTGAAACATTATACTGGTGTCATTTTAATGATTAAAGGGTTGAATTGAACACTTAATAAGGTGAAATCAAAATATTGAGATACATGTCCTGCTTCGCAATATAGCCCAAAAATATCGAGGTATTAGTTTTAGACCATATCGTGCAGCTCTGGGTTCAGATAAGCATGGTCCCATAAAAGAGTGTTGGGGTTTTAATGGTTCATGAAGGTTTAGTAGAGTTGGCAACGTAGATGTACAGGTCACTATAACTGCCTTCTTGCAAGTCCTTCAGCTTTGTTTAACTGTTTTTTTTTTTTTTTTGCTTTTGTGCCTTTATTGGATAGAAGAGAGGATAGTGGCTGGAGTAGGAAAGGGGGAGAGAGTGGGGAGTGATGTGCGGGAAACAGGCAAACCCAGGCCACTCGCTCAAGGGCCAACCTTATGGTGCACAACCTAATCCACTAGTCCACCTACTAACCCCCACCCCCCTTCAGCTTTGTAAGGGTCCTGATGAGTCAAAACCCCTTGAGTTCCACTAAGAGAGACGTTAGGTTTAGACTCTTGTACTCTAGTGTGGGAATGTATATCAGAGGGAAAAAGTATCAATATGAAAAGAGACATGACAAATATACTCAATGCCATTTTATTCACCTGATTTCAGCTTACTTCGTGTGTAACATATGTTTCATCTATGCTCAGAGTCACTTGCCGTCATCCTGATCTGTTTCTTGTATTGCTCTTGGCTTTCAGACACTTGGAATTGAAAGTAAATTGTATCAGAGTGCTGAGTGACAGAGTGATCATGGTTTGGCCGTCAGCAGTAAAGCTAACCATAAAAAATGGTAGAAGGAGATAAATACAGGAGGCTTTATGGCTCACATCCATTAAGGTACATATTTGCTGGGGATATAAACCGATACAAATATGTTATGTGGACATGGACCGATGCTTTACAATCAGTATCTGAGTTTCTTTTAGACACATCATGCCCCAAACGTCTCACCTCCTCCATTCAGAGTAATAAGAATACAGTCATGGACGAAAGTATTGGCATCCCTGGCATTTTTCCAGAAACTCCACCATTCCTCCTAGAAATTGTTGCAATTGCAAATGTTTTTGGTATGAATGTGTTTATTTCCTTGATGTGCATTGGGAAAACACAAATAAGGGAAGAAAAAAGCCAAAATTCGCACAATTTTACACAAAACACAAACATTGGGCTGGAAAAAATTGTTGGCACCCTTTTAGAATTGTGGGTAAATCGTTTAATTTGAAGGAGGTGATGCTTGTTTAAACTCAGCTGTGGCAAGTAACAGGTGACACCAGTTAGAATGTACAAAAGTTGACTCAACCTTTGTGTTGTAAGCCTTTGTGTGTCACACCAAGAATGGAGAAGAGAAAGAAGAGCTGAGGAGTGTCTGAGGACTTAATACGCAACATTGTAGAAAAATATGAACAATCTCAAGGATACAAGACCATCTCCAGAGATCTTAAAGTACCTTTGTATTCTGTGTGTCATGTCATCAAGAAGTTTAAAACCCATAGAGCTGTGGCTAATCTCCGTGGGCGAGGACGGAAGAGAAAAATTGACAAGAAAAAAAAAAGCAACACAGGATAGTTTGAATGGTGGATAAACATCATCAGGCAACTTCCACACAAATTCAAGCTGTCCCATATAAACCCACTAGACTTCACAATAAAGTTTGCGAGTAAGTGGATCTTAGTTGTGGGGTGAAATTTGGGAGTAATGGTCCAATAAACTGCTGAACAGGAGTGGTGAAGGTAATAATTTTTAAAAAAAAACAAGCTTTTTGGGTTTAAAATGCAGTAGAAAGACAGTTATCCAGGGAAGACAATTGATTCAGATGATAGGTCTAAGCAGAGATCTACATATGTGACATTAAACACCAAGGACCTGACTGTAAATGGTTACAGTGGTAAGACAGTGAATGCAAAACAGGGTGGGACCAAGAACTGAACCTCAAGGGTCTCCATACTGCAGAATAGTTCATCATTCAATAAACAATGGCTCATGCGTTTTAAGGTAATGGTAATGGAAAATAAATTCCAGCGATCTGAGTAAATGTCAATGAGGCTGTACATCATGGATTCAAACAGAGGATTATAGTGACGCAGGTGGAAAAAACGCACCAAAGAAAAGTACTTGAACAAACTGACTTTTCTGATGGTACAGTGAAGCACCAGAAAAAGGGGGAAAAAAGAAGAGAGAGTAAAAGAAAAATAGAGTATACTTATTCTTTGGCATTGGAACTGTTATTGGAGTGTCTCTAAAATAAACAGGGTGACCATAAAGTCTCTTTGTACTGAAAAAAATTATTACATAGGCAGTTGATGAGATATCTTAAACACATTTTTTTTGTTTTAATCATTGTTTGTCAAAGATTGTAATCACATTGAAATAGTGTGTTTCAAGTATCCTGTTGGTGAAAGAGGTACAGTTGTATGAAACCTTAAAAAATAGCTACTCCCCAAGAGAAGATACAACGTGTATCATGGTTCATTGAGACAAAATCGGATGTGTAGACAAAGCAAAACTACAGCACTGACTTTATATGGATAAATAACTTACAAGGATACAGGAAAATACTGACTTGTAGTAAAATATTTCTGATGCCAGTGCCACCATTGATGAGGCTACACTACAGCCAACATGATAAGGAGTCAAGTATAAAGGTACATTAAATGAGGTAAAAAAATAAAAAAAAAAAATTTAAAAAAAGCTTCGCCAACCACTCATTACAGTAAAACAAATTGGTAAATATATTTTATCAACTGCCTTTGTAAGAAAAATGTTAACCCTCCTGTAATATTTAATGACTCGCTCCATGAGTAACTATTTTATCAAGATTTATTGCAATTATGTTCCTTATCTCTCACAGATAATGGTTTCAATAAAGGTTAATTCACTCGTTTTTTGAGCAGAAAATACAGTTCAGACTTGTTTTTTGATGTTTCGCCATTTTATAACTGTTCAAAGACCAAAAAAATCAAACACAATAGTTTTTAAAAAACATAGGAAGTTAACATTAATTTTTTTGTAAGTGCATACACTGTTTTCAACCAGGAAAATTAACAATATATGAATCGTTTGCGATATGAACAAAGGGTGTGACCGTGTGTGCGTGTGTGTGTGTGAGTGTTTGTGTGTCTGTGCCTAGCATTTTTTGACCCTTTGACCTCTAGTTTGACAGCCGGGTCAAATTGACCCACACAGTATCTTTGTGATATTAACATGCAGGGGGTTGTTGCAAATATTTGACATTGACCATTTTTCCCATGTTTATTGAAATAAACAAGCCAAGCAGAGAAAGTTTAATTCTGGAAAAATACTAATATTATTTTTCCTAGATATTCTAAATTCAATCCGGGTTAATTTGACCTGGAACATAACAGGCGGGCTAAAAATGTAAAGAGACTTTATGGACACTCTGTACCTCAGCTCTATAATCTTCTGACAACTCAATGTGCATTCACTCACTCACATGGCGCTCGTACATTGATGGCAGAGGCTGATGAGCAAAAGGCTTTGGGGTTAAGTTTCTAGTCTGAGAATACTTAGACATGTTGACAGCTGGATCTGGAGTAAAAGCCATAACTTACAGATTTAAAGACAACCAACTCTACCGCTGATCCACAGCTGCCTCACTTAAGGCCACACTTTCTTCTAATGAACTAAATTACCTGGTAGATACAGTATGACCACATCTGTAGGGGTTGATAGCATGGCTCCAACCACTTTCTCACTAAGGGATCAAGTCGCCTGGGATCCCTTTAAAAATATTTACTAATGATGAGCAATAGTTCACCCTTGATATGAGAATGAATTATCTCGTTATTGCTCATCAGTTCTCTGTAGATTAAGCTTGTGGGTTAAGTAAACACTTTCCTAGAAATCCAAAGGGAGGGAGAGAAATGATGTATGATGTAAAGGTCAGCTATTAATTCATCCTTCCCTTGGGACATAACTGCCAAGGTCATTCACCACCCTTCCCTGAGTGCTTCTCACCTCTGAAACAAATGAGCACTGTGTCAGCTCACATCTGAATGTGATGGCTTTTATTGTCTGAGAGCCTCGTCCTGCCGTCTCTGTGTACACTCTTAAAAGAACAGTCCAGCCCTGCACCTTTAAAGGTCGTGGAGAAGCTGAGGAGTGTGAGGGTATGTGCTGCTAACAAGAGGCACTGGCTGATGGTAATACATGATATCAAAGCTCCATGTGGCTTATGCAGACACTTTCATCTCACACTTTCATCAAGATAATGACCAAAATTTAGCGCGTTTTTAGGCTGTTGAAACTTTAATCTGTGCCTTCATAAACCAAGTGTGCAGGGCAATACAGCCTGTACAGTTGTTTTATGTAAATAGTGATTTTTTTTTTTTAATTCTAAATTTCTAAGTTCTTATTTTAAGTCTATTATTATTATTCTATTTTATTATTGCACTTTTGCACTTTGATTGTTGTGAACTCCTGGGATGGAAAAAAATTGCCCTATGGGGGATCAATAAAGAATGTTCTTTTCTATTCTATTCTATGAAGCACAAAAGAGAAAATAAATGGTTGGTGAGTACTAGAAAAAAAAAAGAAAAAAACAACAACAAAGTCTTTTACAGAGTCTGAAAATGAAGGTTTCTTAATAACAACTGGACCCTTAGATTGCTCTCAACTACTTAGCTGTTGCTATTGTGACTAGACAGGATCCCATATAAAAATATTCACATTGTTTAGTTTCCTGAATTAGTATGCTTACCCAACCCAATTTTTCCAAAGTGTTTACCAATATGATGCTAACCAGGATAATATTTCAGCAACTTGGTTACCAGAATGTAGCCAACAGTAGCTAATGTTTAAGCAAACAATTTAGTCACGTTATAAGCCAGCATGATGTTCACTAATGCTAATGTTTTGATAACTTTGTTAACTAGTATGATGCTAACTCAAGCTAACATCAAAGCAACATTGTTTTCTGATGATATAAAAAAAGCTAATGCTTAAGACACATTTTTGACCAACATGTAGCCAACTGGAGGTGATATTTTAGCTAACAGGATAGCTACATTGGTTATGAATATGATGTTTACTGAAGCTAATGTTTTAGCTGCATTGTTTACTGATATGGTAATAGAAGGAACAACAGTTTTAGCCATATTTGCTAATACAGTGTAAACACAAGATAAAATTTTAGCCACTTTTTTTCCACAGATATGATGCTATCTTAAGCTTCACTGTTTACCAATTTGATGCGAACAGAAGCACATAATTTAGCTGTGGTGCTAACCTAAGCTAACATTTTTGCCATATAATTGACCAACATGATGCTTAAAAACAGTAACATTTTAGCCACATTGTTTTCAATATGGTGATAGCAAAAGCTAAAATTTTAGTCAAACTGTTTACCAATATGATGCTAACAGAAGACAAAGTTTAAGCTATGCTGCACCAATATGATGCTATCCAATGTTTTGATAAGTCCTTGATATTGTAGGGGGGTTTTTTTGTTTTTGTTTTTTTGTTGTTAGATTTTACGACGGTGTATTAGAGCCACTAAAAGGGTAAAAAAATTCTTTTAAAAGGTGGCAAATTTGCCACTTTTTAAACTCGCAAATTTGCTACTTTTTCTTTTCTTTTTTTATCCTTTAAGTGGCTCTAATAAGCCGTCGTAAAATTGTGAGAGGTTTTAATATATATATATTTTTTTACCACTGGTTAGTCACAAACTAATTAAATACACACAATAATACCTATGATGGGGCCTCTGGTAAATTAAGCAAGTAAGGAGGGGTGAAGCAATGTAAGCTGTGTGGAAATATTTTGAGATAAACCTTGATGACAAGGGGATAAAACCGAAGAATTATCTGTTGCCACACTGTCAAGAGGTGTGTGTTTTTTTTGGGGTGAGGGATGTCTTCTTACAAAAACAACTCAAGTTAACATCTGAAGACAGAGCCAACAGTTGTAAAATAAATCTACCAACTTTGCAGCAAACACTGCAGAAGTGAGAAGAGTTGTGCAAGTCATTCTCAGAGAGGATGAATGAACAGGCTCTTCACAGCCTTTCATAACCAGCTGTTGTCACTTCTTTAAACTACAGGTTTGGTGTCTCCTTGTCAAACTGGAGCCAATGTTTGGCATTCTCAAATGTTCTCACTTCACAGTCACCACGTCATCAAAGCTGCATGACTTCCTCAAAGAGCACATCCATCCACAGACTGTTGCAGAACATTTCAGAGTTCAGATTCACCGGTACGTTTGGATCAGATGTGCCAGTCCAGTGTCTCACATCAGTTTAACAGTGCAGTGGATTGATCAAGATTTAACTCCCCAGAGTTGCACTACAAGGAACAGTTTCAGGGGCTGCACATGAGTCGAGCTCTGGCAGGTGTATCTGATGTCATGCTTCAGACACGCGGCATCCTGAATGGTTCTGTTCACGTTGTGCTCTGGAACAACGCCAAAAACATGATCAAAGCCATGACTGATGCTTGATTCCTCTGCCTGCTGTGCTTCATTCACAAACTTCAGCTTTAGCTTCAAATAAGTTGAGCTCAAACAGCTGCTGTCCAGGGCCGAATTGTTGTGCAACTTTAACATTTACCTTTGGTGTAATCAGCATTAGGTGAAAATCAGATGCAGCCCAATTGGGGGGCTGTTGTGTCAGTGTAATTAGAAGGTCAGGGGTTCGATCTCATGTCCCACTGTGCACGTCTAAGTGTCCTTGGGGAAACACTTAACTGAGAACTGCCCCCTAACTGTGAATGGGATTGAGTCTTTATCACGGAAAATCACTACCAGCTCCAGCCACGGGTGCCACAGAGAAACAATGAACATTCAGTGACAAGAGCTGTGGCAGGTGTCACAGTAGGAGACATTAAACAGGAGGCTATTATTGATTTTTGGAAAAAAGAAAGATCACATCATCTAGAAGTCACCAAACTACACATTGGAGGGATGTATTAATCATTTTATTGTTGAGAAGGTTGATAAAAAGCTTGGTGCCCTCACTATCATCATTGATGTTGAGTATATTTTACAATAATACAAGAAAAATAGAATGTTCTTCTCACCATCTTTACCAAGAGTGTCTCTGTTCATTTGGTGCCAGAGTATTTACACTGAATCATCCAGCATAACATTTTCCAACAGTTGTTATCTGGGCTATAACAGATAAGTTAATGTAGTTAAGCTCCAGACGTTAAGATTGGTTCAACTAGAGCCTTTGAACAACAGCTAACAATGATGTACAATCACACAAATCTAGAACAAAACAGACCGATAAGCTCCCAACAAACAAAGTATGAAGAAGCTTACGTTAAGATAACTTTAGCTGACATTAGAGATGTGTAACTTCATATTTATTTCCAGCAAAGTGACGTTGCATCAAATACGATGTTGACTTGCCTTGGAACTGATGTAGACATCCTTGTTAATTTTATCCATGTTGAGGTCTATTGCAATCTTTCTCATATTGTTGGGGGGGTTGAATATTGCATGAAAAAAAAAAAAAAAAAAACTTTCCCAAGACCATAGTTTGAGAAAAACTTTATGCAAGGAAGATACTTTCTAGGTTGACCTAGGCCTAGGCAATTAGGAGAGGGTAGAAAAAATACACACCCTGTTGCCCAGCCTCTCAGGATACCTTGTGTCAGAGCTGCAGACCCCTATGGACAATACTTGGCTAATTTTAAACTTAAAATCTCGGGCAAGACAAATCTGAACAAGATCTGACTTGCTGAAATGCATTTCAATGGACGTAAGGGTGGAGAATGCCTAAGTGCTTGAAAAATGGCATTTGCACTCTGATTGGCTCTCTGCGTTTGAGGGCGGGACTTAGCCACAGGCACATAGGCACAGAAATTAAGTCCTCTCTCTACTCCCAAAGAGACTTTGATACTGTTTGGCTCTTTTTATAACGATGTCTGCCATCACTGGTTCAATGTTTTCATCTCAAAGTGATTTTAAGAAGTACATAGCACTTTTATTAATGAAAAATCCTGAACACGCAGAGTGGTCCGTCAGTGCTGAGTCTGCATGACACACTCATTCATGGATGTTGTGTTTGTCATGACTTGTCGATCCGGCTATGTGAACACTTTCAACTTAAGCTTTCTGAGTCTCCTGGGCTTTCTTCTTCAAGTGGTCAAGTATCAAGAAAGATAGGACGGACAGACATCCATGGGTCCGTGGATGAGCAGGACTCCAGGGGACGCACTCACGGGCTCAAAGGTGTGGCTTTTAATGTGCTGTGTCAGAGAGAGATTCTGCTCTGCCAGCTACGGGCACATGCACGTCTCTGTGGCGCAATCGGCCAGCGCGCTCGGCTGTTAACCGAGAGGTTGGTGGTTCGAGCCCACCCAGGGACGAGAGGTATTTATTCCAGGTTGCATGGTACTGAAGGCTCAGCAGGCGAGCATTTTGCCTCTACAGAAAGAGGCCTGTATCCTGAGACTGGGCACCTGCCTTGTCAAACAGAACCCTAAAGTCTCATCAACTTGTCCACCCCTGGCCCCTCTTTGGACACAGAGCCTGGGATGGCCTGGGCTGGCTCCTGTGTTTGCCAAGGCTTGCCAGTGCTTTCCCTCTCCTCCTGTCCTGTGAAATCTTAGGCTTGGTCAGGACTTTTGCTTTCATTGTCTTTGACATGACTGAGGAAGGAAAGACAGGTGAACAGGAGCTGATCTGATTCAAGCCTCCTGTGTCACATGTGTAAAACACCACTGAGCAGGAACTTGTGGCGCCGTGGCTTAGTTGGTCAAAGTGCCTGTCTAGTAAACAGGAGATCCTGGGTTCAAATCCCAGCGGTGCCTGCTTTGCCTGTTTTTTTTTTTTTTTTGGCAATCAGGAAGGCCATGGGCGAGTCTCCAAGCCAGCCAAACTTGATAGGCCTCCTGGTCTTGACAAACATCCATGTGTCTGTGGATGAGCGGCACTCAAGTAGATGCACTGACAGGCTCAAAAGGTGTGGCTTTTAATGTGCCATGGCAGAGAGAGATTTGACAAAGTGCCTGCAGTATACTGGTTCGCCCAGCCGGGTTAACCAATTGCTATGCATGTCTCTGTGGCGCAATCGGCCAGCGCGCTCGGCTGTTAACCGAGAGGTTGGTGGTTCAAGCCCACCCAGGGACGAGTGGAATTTATTCTGGATTGCAGTGTTCTGGTTGCTCAGGTCTGCAGGCTCGGCACGCATCAGACAGTGATTTTGCGTTTACACTGAACTTGTGTACACAGTAAGAACATTTCTGCGCATTTATTAGTGAATAAGGCCCAATGAAAGCGAAAGTCCTGACCAAGCCTAGGCTTTCACAGGACATGAGGAGACGGAAAGCACAGAGCTGGAACACCTTGTCGTACGAACGTTTTGTGAATGAGGCCCTTTGTCTTTGACATGACTGAAGAAGGAGAGACAGGTCTACAGGAGCTGATCTGATTGGAGCCTCCTGTGTCAAGTCTTTGAAACGTCACAGAAAAGCAGGAACTTGTGGCGCCGTGGCTTAGTTGGTCAAAGTGCCTGTCTAGTAAACAGGAGATCCTGGGTTCAAATCCCAGCGGTGCCTGCTTTGCCTGTTTTTCTGGCAGTCAGGAAGGCCATGGGTGAATCTGACAGCCAGACTTGAGAGGCCTCCTGGGCTGGATAGACATCCATGTGTCTGTGGATGAGTGATCCTCCAGGGGACGCACTGAGGGGCTCAAAAAGTGCGGCTTTTAATGTGCCGTGGCAGAGAGAGATTTGACAAAGTGCCTGCAGTATACTGGGTCAAGGTGCTGGGTTAACCAACAGCTATGCATGTCTCTGTGGCGCAATCGGCCAGCGCGCTCGGCTGTTGACCGAGAGGTTGGTGGTTCGAGCCCACCCAGGGACGAGCAGTATTTATCCTGGGGTGCTCAGGTCTAGAGGCTCAGCACGTGCACCTTTTGCCTCTGCAGAAAGAGGCCCGTGTCTTGAGAATGGGTGCCCATGTTGTCAAACAGGAACTTGAGGCGCCGTGGCTTAGTTGGTCAAAGCGCCTGTCTAGTAAACAGGAGATCCTGGGTTCAAATCCCAGCGGTGCCTTGCTTTGCTTTTGTCCCATGTAGTCAAGAAGGCCATGGGTGAGTCTCCAAGCCAGCTAAACTTGATAGGCCTCCTGGGCTAAACAAAGGTACAGGGTGTTTGCTGTATTACTTAACTGGAACATGGGTGTGGCATTTGCTCAACCATAGCTGACAAGAGCAGGCGCTGTGGCTTAGTTGGTCAAAGCGCCTGTCTTGTAAACAGGAGATCCTGGGTTCAAATCCCAGCAGTGCCTTCATCCATGCTCTCTGCCAGTAAGTGTTTCACCATCTCAAAACTGAACTGTGTGTAGGTGTGGCCAAAGCTCACAGGGGATGTATCAGATGCTTTTGGAAAGGGCCCCATCTCTCCTCGGGGGGCCAGGTCTATCAGGTGCCTTGCAGGGTCAGAGCTGGCAACTCACAGCACGTTGCAGGGCCTTGGCTTGTTACAGGTAGTGTGGTGGAACTCTCCTACTGTCTTGTGTCTCTTCTTCATTATCTGTGTAAATTGCCTCGATATGTGTCAGACACCTGTTCAAAGAAAATCGCGAATCCAATTGAAATCGCTGTATCTGCCAGAAAAATCGCAATTAGATCTTTTTCTAAAATCGTTCAGCCCAAATTCCTGCTGCAATTGACCTTCAGAGAATTTGAACTGGACTGTAATTTATTCTGACACCTGTTGAAAGAAGACTGACTGTTGCAGGCAATACTATCTTTTTCTTTCTAAAACTTCCATGGAGGCCAGGTATATGTTGATGCTGGAACTGCAGAGGGTGGGGGAGGAGAAGAAATCAGCTGGATGCTGGGAAAAAGTCTGCTCACAGCTACGCAAGGCCTGGGCCGAGACAGCTTGTTCGACGAGCACAAAACAACATTGTAGAGAAGTTCACCAGTGGGTGCTTCCACTTCAGTTAAAAACTTACAGTATCTCAACTTTGTGGGAAGTCAAACTACAGCACTGCAGCACAGCAGGAGAGTTCACAAAGTGCAGGGTCCCACTCGGGCTTGCATGTAATACAGATACCTTTTCCGGGCAGATCGCACCTGGTGGATGGTGGGAAACTGTGGAGCAATTTGTGGTTGAAAAGAGAATGAGACTGACAGCTGAGGGAGGGGAAAAAAAGGCTTCAGGTTCACAGACAGCTCTAATTTACCAAAACATATCATTATAATTGTTGTTGCCACAGTTTGATGTTTTGGTTCTGAAAACCTCTGCATGTATTCCAGATTATGTGGAGGTGAGAAGTGTTGCAGTTATATTCACTAAGGTAAGACAAAAATGTCAGCAGTTACATCACAGCTCCACTTTTTTTACAATCTGAAAGTGTGAAAAATGTTTGACGAAGCACTGTAATAAAATCTGTTTAAAACCAAACCACCAGGCTCTGTAAGGCACATATTTGGTATATATTTCTAAACTAGCCTACAGAGAAATTCATTTTTAAATCATGGCAGCATTTACTGGCCAGCAGTATCCCAGAAAGAGATTTATCTTATTTGTGTCAGTGTACCTGTAAATAGGCAGAATATGTGTCTGTCTGTGCCCTCTGCCAGTGACTAAGCCTGAACTGTAATCTTGTTACAGCTGCAGTAAAAATGCAGGAATAAAAATACTTACACAATATTGAGTCTGGGCTGCAGAACAGGATCCCTGCAGAACTTTCCACCATAACCTGATTTTAAAAACACACCAGAAACTTCCAGACTTGAATTCTTCAAGCAGTAATATTTAGACTCTTCTACACTTCGGTGCATTGTGGCTTTAAAGAGGAGGAAAATGAGAAAACTAAAAATGGAGAGAAGTACATTTAACTTGATTGAATCCCTGAAATCAACAATAAAAATTCAAATTAGTGTCTTCACAGAAATATATCTAGTATTGAAGTCAAAAATATTTGCTCAAAATACAAGACAGTGTGATTTCAGAAGATGAATAATTTAACTACTGAAAGGCAAAATTTTTGAGTTTATCCACACAGCAAGAGATGATCTTGTTACCTTTACTGTTTCATTTGGTATTTCTGGAACCAGAAACTGAACCAAATTCCTTACCATACGTTACCATGAGTGAGGAGGGCATGAGAGCCTGCTGTACATGGATGAATCACACGGGTGACCCAAGCTGTCTATGTTGGCTTCTAATGCTGGTGTGGACTAGCTGCCTGCCTATGCTACATGGAGCAGACCTGCTGTCTATGCTTTATGGAGTAACATATAAAATTACATTGAGAGTATAACTCAAGTAATACTGTATTAAACTCAAGTAATAATGTCTTAATGAAGGTCAATACAACATCCTGAAAAGTTTATGTCTTGGGCCTATACATTTTATGACAATTCAAATTGCATTTATCATTTTAGTAATGCTTGAGTCTTGACATTGTTTTGTTTTCAACAAAAGCAAAAATCAATAAAATCACCTTCATAACTTTCTTATCACACTATTTTCTCACTAAAGCAATCTTGGTCAATTGCATAAGTACACATGGTGTTATGGTTGGTAGTTGCTTAGTGTCTGTTGTCTTCAATTAAATTATTATTATTATTATTATTATTATTATTATTATTATTATTAATAATAATAATCCTCAACAGTTAACTTGTATTCTCATTTCTTGTCTATTATGCTTGTGACTGATTAACCACCAGCCTTAAGTTTTCTGGTCTCTAAATCTCATTAAGAGTTATGTTACAATAACCTTCACTTTTCCATGGATACTTAAGGACAATAAAGTTTCGGTCATGTCAAACTTCTTTCCATGGATTGATTTGGTTTGTGTGATCTGGTTGTTTACTGTTTGGGAGTTAAGACCAATCAGGAGCAAAAAAAAAGATTAAAAAAAAAAAAAAAAAAAGCCCTGCCAGGCAATAAAAAAAGACATCAATTTTATCAACGGGGGCAAAGGACATTCAAAAGCTGACTTTCATCAGACATGTTCACAAAACTTTCACCAATTCTAAAAGTCTCACCTAGCTATTTTCACACACTTTGAAATGAAAAACTTGCAACCATAGAACCGAATATGTTTGGTGGAAATATACTGAATCCTCCCTCTGGAGGATCAGTAAAGAATTCTCTTCTCTGAACAGATTTATTTTCATCTGGTGCCTTAAATCATAGTATTTTAGACTGCTTTCTTAAAACAAACTGCCAAAAAATAAGAAAGTGTGGAGAACTGTTATGATCATAGCTATGCAAAAGTTTTGGGGAAATAGTGATTACAGTACTAAAACAAAATTCAGCAGTCAAAAAAAGGTTCCCTCGATAATATGAAAACTGACATGTAGTAATTAAGTAGCTTGAAGGCTATTCACCATTGCAGTCACACGTCTACCATAACGTCCCTCACTACTCTGGATGGTGAAAGTGGCAGTGTTGGAAGTAGGCTGCGATACATCTTAGTCTATAATTATGTTTTTGCAGTCATTAAAGTAATATTTGATATAAGTATCACAACAGAGCAGGTCACTAAGTAACATGTCTCACCTGCCGTTCAGACAATGGCAGGTAGAGATGTGAGGAAACAGCCTGTGTGGTGGTCCAAAAAGCAACATAAAGAGCTGAAGTGTGCAAGATATAACATCATCCTTAGACTGAAGAGCTTCAGGGTATCACTAGAGTCCATCTTTGACACATTCCTAACTGTCATTTCTTACAGTCATTGTCGTTCTTGTCTTTGATTCCCTGTTTTGTTTTAATCCAGAAGCAGCACTTGGAAAGCTGATCCAGTTCCCCAAGCTGCAGTTGAGAACCCTCCGTGGATCTGTGATTTCTCAGTGTGCTTCACATCACTGTTGTGTCTGACGTTATCTTGTTGTCTACCATTAAGCTCTCATAAGTTGATTTGTCAACACATTGTAATGTGCCAAGTATGAAAGCATGAAGCCTGGGAGGACAGGAGGATAACAGAGAGCCATGAGGGACGTCAGCTCACCCATCAATTAATTGCAATGACGGTTGTCTGCGGCGTTGCGTCATGACGACGGGGGCTGCTGTACAGACAGGGAACGACAAATAAACAAGCAGTGGATTGGAAGAAAGGAAGGTAAATAAAGTTTAAAGTGCGTCTGCATCAAAGTTGGATTATTTAACCCAATGTGGGGGATGTTGGTGTTTATCTTCTTTTAGATATTGATCGGGATGAAACCAAAGAGGCTTTTGGGTCCAATCAGGAGCCTTACAATAACATATGAGCAGTGTTGGGCCTGTTACTGAAAGAAGCAGTACAGTACTTATTTGTTACCCTTTATAAATTTAATATTGTGACATTACTTATCACTCCCTGCCAAAAGTAATATATTACATTACTGATTGAAATACTTCTCTTTACACACCAAGTTAGTAATTGTGCCCTTTGATAGGAAAGGCTGCTTGTGCTGTTTACTGCTTCTCCAGTCCACAATTTTGATGGTATCTATTATGTTTGAGTGTTTTTTGTTTGTTTGTTTTTGTGATATTTGTCTACCAGCAAAATTTTCTGTCAGACCCTGGATACTCGACAACATTTTTGATTGATTTTAACCTGCTTTCTGCAGACCTGTGTTCTTTTTTACTCAGCCCTTGTAGCACTTTGAGATTTCTTGGGAGGAAAAGTGCATTATTAATAACATGTATTTTTATAATTCTTTCTCCTTGTGATTCTGGGTTTGCACATGACCTCTGTGTCAGGAGTGAAACTCCAGGTGCATCCTTTTCTGCAGCCTATGAATCCATCAAAGTTACAAGCTACATAAAATACACATCTACGAACCAGAGACAAAGTTTTTTAAATCCAGTCAAAGTCGATCTAATATGAAAGAGACTGAGTAAAGGGACATAACTTATATCTGACATGATCCTGTCGTCTTTCTCCTCCAGAAAACTACAGTAACAGGCGTTTCCAGCAGCTAAACGTAAATATATTCTGCTGCATCTTTCAAGCTAGCTTGGATTGCCAGTTTTGTATGACAACAATGGTTAAAAACAAGCTCATAAGCCAAGAAAACTCTCAGCAGTTGATCCTTAAAGATGCTGGATTCTGCTGGAAAACTGCAAACCTGGCAACTGTGACTGTAGCTCTCACACTTAATCTAAGGATTGTTGCATTTTAAATCATAAATAACAACATTAAGGAAGTAACAAGTAATGAGTCACTTTTCGGATGAGTAACTGCAATATTATTACTGGATTTTTTAAGAGTACTACCTGTTACAAGTAAAAATATTATCACAAGTAATGCTTTACTGCTGAACACTGCACATGACCCCCACATCAGGAGTGAAATTGCAGGTGCATCATTTTCTGAAACCTATGAATCCATTAAAGTTACAGGTTACATGAAATACACATCTGAGAATAAGAGACAACATTTTTTTAAATCCAGACTAAGTTGACCTAAGTTGAAAGAGACCAAATAAAGGGACATTACTTACATCTGACCTCTTCCTGTCATCTTTCCTCTCCACAAATCTAAAAGATGAGCGAATTTCCGACCGCTGAACATAAACATGAATACATCCGTCTTTCACGCTAGCTTGGGTTGCCAGTTTTGTATGATAACAATGGTAAAAACAAGCCCATCAGCCAAAAACTACTTGTGGTAGAGCCTAAAAATGCTGGATTCTGCTGAAAAACTGCAAACCTGGCAACCATGACTTGAGCTACCATGCTGCTCAGCAGACAAGTACAATGGCATTAATCTGCAGATTGTTGTGTTTTAAATCATTAATAACAACGTTAAAGGAGTAAAGAGTTACCTTTTGGATGAGTAACTGTCATAATGTTGAAATGCTGAGCAAGTGCTTAATGTTGAAATGGGGCTCAGCATTTCAACATGCATTTGCTGAAAGGAAATGCGGGCCTCCTTCGAGCATTATTACTGGATTACAAGTGTAAGTTATTACACTACTCGTAAATAGTAAAAGAGATATTACTACAGTCATGAGTTACAAGTTATGTGTTGCTGCCCATAATCTCATGAGGGTCTTTCAGGTTAGCTGGCAGGAAACGGTGAGGCCATTTCAGCCGTTTATTCCAGTGTCGCCATGTTTCCTCTTCACCTCTCCTCCATACGGCTCTTTCCTCAAGCTCGTGCTGCTCAAACTACAAACAAAACCCCCAAACTTCCCGAGGAAAACCCCTCAAATCCCCAAAGATCTTGCACTTTTTATGCAAAATCTGAAAATAGTGATACAACACAACTCAGCAGGAGCAAGCCGTTGTAATCCAGCAGATGTAGTAATGAGACACTCCTGTGGCACACTTGAATAATGAGCACATTCGGCTTCGGAGACTATCTGGATCCATCTCATTACGTGTGCCTTTTTGAACTCGTGTTTGGATCGAGGCTCATCCCTGGTACAGATTTAATAACACACTGCAAAACGTTCAGTCGAACTGGGGGGGGGATGTGTTTCTACATTTGACATCTAGGCAGAATTAAATCTTTAAAGATACTTATATTTCTCAGTGATTCTGTTTTCAATTGAGTCACTGAGGAATAGCTCACAGGACGGACCTGAAAGGAGTTATTAGAGAGCGGTTCCAAAGTGTCTGCCTGTTGATAAGAAGCTGCAGAATAATTAATAAAACCACCGCTTGAGGTTTCTGTGGTTAGTCTTGAGCTGATGTTGCAGCAGATGTGTAATTGTGGCTTGACAGAGCTCAACATTGCTCCCATTAAACGCTGCAGATGGAGGATAAAGCGTCAGATGGCTGAATCCCCAGAGTAAAGGAAAGACCTTTAGGATCTGCTGCTGGCTGTCGTTGATCACAGAGATGCTTAAAATAATCAATCATTCAAATCTGCTGCGGTGGCGGTTATGCAATATCCAGAGTTTGTCTTTGAGTGTTAGTTTCAGGCATGAACTCATAGTAAAAATCCTGGGTGTTCAAACTAAATGTGATTTTCAAACCTCTACAGATTCATATGTTGTAGAAATCCCTGGATCTGTCAGTTAAGTGAACACTCAGACCGTAAAATAGCATGAGATCTTGATGAGGTCATCACAAAACAGATCTACCTGGTTCATGATGTGTTTGAAGGGTGGGCCTCAAACACCAAGGTCTGCCCCAGACTAAGAGCCAACCTCATGTCAATAAACATGCAGTCCATGCAGTAGTGCGAAACACTGTGATTCCCCAAAAATTCTGTTGAAGCTGACACCAGAAACCAGGATGATGGACTTCAAAACTCTCTATTACAAAAGTAACAAGAACAACAACAACAATAATAAAATAGAAGCTCCAAAAGAGTGAGCTTATTCCTCTGAAGGAAGTCTTTTGTCAGGCAGCCATTGTGAACTCCAGCATTATCCCGTTGAAAAGCCCAGTCATTAACAGACAGGCCAGGGCCCTCAGTCATGAAGGATGCCCCCTGCAACATCTACAACACCATCAGGATTGTCATGGTTCAATTTTTTTCCTGCTCAGAGAACATTTTCCTCCTTCTTTCAGTGTCTCATGTTGCTGCTCTCTGTCAAAGTCCAAATGGGCAATTTAGTGGAAGGAGACGAGGCTTTTGAAGAGGTTTTTGTTCCTTAAGGTCTTCTCTCTCAGATGCCATCTGATGGTTATTGGGCTGCAGTCAGCACCGGTAATGGGCATACATTAGGTCTATGACTGCTCAGTGTCTTGACAGCCAATGAGATCCTCAGGCTGAGTGCCCTTGACTGTTTTTTTGGGGGGTGTACCACTTGACTTTTTTGTTCCATAATCCTCAGGCTCGCAGTCGTCATCATTCAGTTGACGGCCAATGTATCATAAAAAAAAATAATAAAGGAGGCCAGAATCAAGTAGCATCTAACCAATCACAAACTAGCTTTCTTACACTTCCTGCTCTGCACTGATCTCTGACCACTAGCAGCCAGCCTAACTGTCTTCAACAAGCTTTACACTCCGACGCTGCAGACAGACAGGGAGCTAAGCTAGAGAGTGAAGATGGACAGAGATGGGGACCTCGAGTTTCTCGTAAGAAACGATTATACCAAACTTCTTGTGTTTTTCTTTTTTGTTAAATCAGTGGCTTTATTTAGTTGAACGCAACTTTAGAGTTATATTATTATGATCACCCTTTTAAATCTCATATAATTAGGCTTTATGTTCTCAATTGCAACCCGACTGGCTTCCTCTGTGAAATTGGGCACGAGCCGCCACTGGTAATGTTCTTAAAATCTGCCTTTGGTTATTTCTCACAAAAAAAGTAGTATTACCAAATACTTATTACATTGGATCATTATAAAATACCTGTCTTAAATACTGGGAGTAGTATAGGTGTGATAAATCCCCAACCAGCCTTTTATAATAAAGATCCCTGTACAGAGCACAGAGGGGTCATATATGACCCCACTTGGTCATTTCAGTCAGTAAAATAGCTTGGTCACTTGAGGGTTAATACTTACATCTAAAATGGTCAGAGTACAGACAGAGTTAAAAAGATGACAGATATCATTTAAAGGCTAAAAAGAATCCCCTTGAATGCGTGGTAATGTGGACTAAGGAAAAAGCAGATTGTAACACTGTCTTTATCATTACTGACAAATGTAATAGATCAAGTCTTCCTGTCAGCAGGAGACACTTTGATAAAGTCACAGGAACATCCAATACCCTTTAGCTTTGCTCAAACTGACAATGATTTACACCCCCCTGTTAATATTCCATGACAAACAAAGTGGATACACACTTGTGGTTATCATCAGAGTGCCAGCAAACCTTTGTTCTACATCATCATTGACATCTTTTCCAAAACCTGTGGACCATTTGCAGCTTTTCATGCACAGACGGATGAATCATTGCCGGACAAATCAGAACGTGTATTTTCTTTTCCTGTACCTACGCTGTACAATACGCCTGTGGAAAAGACACATAAATAGTGACAAGCAAACAGGCTGTGACAGCAGCACTGCGACTGAACTGGTGTTAGCTGTTGGTGGGAGAAGGACACCTTTGATGGCTAATTAGTGCAGGCAGCTGTCAGAACAGTAAGAGCACAGATTTGAAAGTTTTGATATTATGGTTATATTTATGCATTCACAGCTCTCTTTGTTCTCTAAGGGATTATTGAGTTGCCAAGGAAGATGGTGGTGAGGAGGAGGGGGAGGCGAGGGGAACATCAGATTTCCTCTTCTCGAGGTGGATGTGACCACATTAATTATAGATCTGGGAAAGCTGCACTTATGTTCATTCTGCATATTTTTAGAATATGAGAGGCTTATTTATTTCTTTAATCGAAACGACAGGTGTCAGCTCGCTTCTGAAAAAATTATATGGAAAGCTGCTTAGAGTTGTCAGATTGTGACATTTTGAGCAGGCTGAGGTGTGAAGCGTCTGCGAGAACCTGTCTGACTTTAAAGGTGCAGGTGAAGGCCGTGCAGATGGTGCTCTGGGTTAGTTTCAGCATAGCATCAGAAAACATCCTCTTCAGTGACGGTAATGGAGTAAGTAGAGGAAGTCAAAATGACCTCACTAAGAGCATTATCAAAAACCAGTGCCTCTTTCTTTAATGGTATTCCCATTAAAAAGTTTGTGCTCATTTTCCAGCAGTCTGCTGTATTTTGCAGGAAACGGAAAGAGACTTACAGTCCATCTTCCAGCATAGAATTAGTTACCATCAAGAAATCCCTTCACAGCAGGAAAGCACATTCTGACACTGCAATACCCACCTAATGGGGGTGAAACACTAAAGTGTCGAGCTCTCAGCATCAGAAACTCAAACACGTGTACGACTTTCTCATTTCATTTTCAAACTTTCATAACACACTCTTTCAGGTTGTCTTTCCACATCACAGCTAAAGGGAGCTAACATGACTCATGGAATTTAAGTGGAAACCTGACAGCAATGTTAGTGTGCCTTCACAGTGTTCAAGTGCACAAAGTCTGGATTTTAAATGGAGATGTCACAAAAGTGGTTTTGTGAGAAATACTTACAGTCGACATGGTTCCTGTCTGGAGGAGCCGATCAATCAATCTTTATTAGTACAACTCTGACTCACAACGCAGGTTATCCAAAAACAAAAAAAGTGTCCTTCTAACGTTATATATTTAACAAAGACCTAACATCAAGACAAGATAAGTGGTCTGATCCCATTTTAACCTATCATGAGTAGGGACCTTTGCAGCATTTAGTCAGTGACAGTGGTAAGAACAAACCTCCTTTAACAGACAGAAACCTGGAGCAGAACCAGACTTATGTTACACAGACATCTGCTGAGATCGAGTTGGGGTTAGAGCTCAGTTATGCACTCCTGCAGAGAGTCTTGATGTATTACAAAGACAGAGAAATACATTTGATTTGAAGTGTATACTATATGTAGGATGACCATATGTGCGAGGGCACTGTCCCATTTTTATGCTCTGTGTTCAGAGTCTCAGCAATACCATTAAAATACTTACATGCATACATTTACATTTGCACCTCTCAGCAGCAGCTCTCTCTTTCTCTTCTTCTATTCTTCTCCTTTCAATTCTCTTTCTATTTAGGGTCCATATTTACTTTGTATGGCTCCTTTGTTGCCCATGGACACCAAACTGGTTACGGCTGCAGTGGTGTTTTTACTGTTTTTGTACTAGTGTTTGCCCATAGATCCTATGTCTACATCCTACATCTATCCATAGTCGTGTATTTTACATGCTAGATCAGCTGTTTGCAGCCTGTAGTATGTTAATGCTAACCAGTGCTAAGCCCGATGTTCCCCACAAGCTTAGGAGACGGAGGCAAGGACCCCATGGTGTTCGTTAAGAAGGGACAACATCAACTTTTCCTTCCATCCATTGTTATGGGGAATATAAAATCTATCTCCAATAAGACAGAAAAACTAGCTGTGCTAACTCAGAACCGGAGGGCAGAGAGGCAACATGCTATTTACAGACATGACTAATGAGCTAACACCAGACACCACTACTACAGGAGACGCCAATGCCGAGGGCAGACAGGTGTTACGGCAACACAGTCCCTGAATGGCTTATGTGGCCTAGCTGTCAAGCTAGTCAGGAGGGGGCGGCCTTCCTGCTCAGTGAATCAGCCAATGACTGGGAAGCTACCTCTCTGATCGAGCTGAGGCAGGCAGGTGCGTGAAAAGAGAGAGAGAGAGAGAGAGAATTGTTTGGACTTAAAAGACACACCTCGTGTTCCCCCTCTTTGTTTTAGTAAAGTTATTTAGCTTTGTCATGTGTTATATGTTTAAAAATCAAATGAACAAGCATCCGTTGGAGAAGCGCATGCTCTGGAGCCGAGAGTGAGCATATCTGGGAGGGATGTGTCGTCGGTGTGCCAGGAGAAGACGGCAGCAAGATAAAGCCTGTCTTTCCTTGCCTTAGCTGGCGGCTAACATCATTTATACCACGGGCAGTGGACGCCTGGAAGCCCTAGACTAACTGAGAAACCCAGGGTTGTGCTTGCCGTGACACAGGATAAAGGAGGGTGGAGCTGAATAATTGGTTAAGAAGACCAGTTCAGCCCTGGAGCCTATGGAGGATGGAAGACAGCAGCATCTTAATGCTAGCCAGTGCTAGGCCCGATGTTCCCCACAAGCTAAGGAAACGGAGGCGAGGATGCTGTGCTGGTGCTACGGTGTTACACTGTTACGGGGAATATAACATCAATCTCCAATAAGACAGACAAGCTAGCTGTGCTAACTCAGGACTGGAGGACAGAGAAGCATTTTGCTATTCACAGACATGGCATAGCTGTCGTCTCTGTTTGACAACATGACTCATCCCTTTCAGAAGACATTTTACCATAATGTGATCAGTCTGTGCACAGTAGCTACTTGTATATTGGTTCTTCACATATTTGTTATAGTAAAATAGTCCTATAAAAGCTTTTTTCTAGGTTACACTATTATACCACTTGATAGGAATAGAGCACATTTGCCTTGCACCTTGTGAGCACAGCTGACTGAACTGGACTGCTCTGTCCTTTTTTTTTTTTTTTCAAGGAAATTTATTTGTGTTTTTCGTGGGCTAAAGCTGAGGATAACGTTACCGACATTGCCCTTCACGCTGTTGACTTGCCCAATACTGAATTAATCAACATAGAAGACCTGTGTTGTTCCTGCTGAGGCAGTCTGCATGGTGTTGAAAGGTGCACTGATACAAATCCAAGTGTACCCCAATCTCATGTATTTGTGGTAACATCATAAAGTGTATGGAGGAAGATTGCACGCATACATACACGTACACATACATGCCCATGGAGACACACAGATGAGTACATGTCCATACACGTACACGTAGTTGTATGCATGTGCACAAAATAAAACCCACAAACACTCCTCAATAAATAAAACTACAAAACATAAACAGATAAAGAACATGGACAATGTCTTGTTTCTTTTTATGTAATTTCTATGTAAGTTTTATTCAGCATGGCAATGGCGATCTGTAAATAGTGTCTCTGTTTGATGATGCTGTCCAAGACTTTTGGTACTGAAGCTCTTGTTATACGCATCTTAAGTTAAATTTCAATAAAAACGATATGAAAAAAAAAAAAAACTGTGGACGCTTCACAGTATGGTCACTCAAACCATATTTTTAATATAGTTTAGTCTGTACTAAGAGAGGTTAGCCAGCTTTACGTGGGTTATAAGATGCACAGAAGCTCTTTATATTTCAAACACTGCTGTGTGCATTAGTCACACAGGGTTACAGAGAGAATTAAGTTATTTAGAAGTCGTTGGGAACATCGAGTGCTTTCCAGTAAAACAGACTGAACGGATCTCTAAATCTGTGCTGCACATAAAAGATTTCTCACCCAATGCTTTTGTGATTGATGTCATCACTTAATAACTCATAATATGGATCTATCCATCAGTCATCCTGCCCAGCTGTCGCTCTTCCTCAGCTGAAATGGCCTCCACATATTTAATATAAAGACTCCAACACTGCTCCGGGAAGCAGCAACATTGTGTTCCCTTTTTGAGCCCCAGCATCATACAGCAGTTATCAGTGATTTTTAGCTATCACTTGTGGCTGTCTCTGAGTGCTCCCAAGTGCTTCTGAGTGCCTCCGAGTGCTGCCCTATCTTATTTGTGTGAGTAGTGACAATTTCTTTTTATTTTCCTTTTCTGTGGCTACCTTTAAGTAGGTTAAATACAGCAACACCTCTCAGAGAGACGCTGTTCTTGACCACGTATGGGAACCTTGAAATAAATGCTATGTGCCGGAAATGAGAAGTCAAAGTATGTCCAATTGAAGTTAAATTATAGCCATTTGAATGCTTAAAGTGGATAATTTACTTTGGCTGTAATAAAGCTACTTGTGTGCCGAAAATTACAGTACACAGAGCTGACATGATACTCACGTCTATAGCTTGAATAAAGCCATGACTGTACTGAACAGTTGGTTTTTGGACAGCCATTGTGTGGTGTTTAACCTGCATAAATACTTGTTTAAACCAGAGGCGGTGGAGTGGACCTATGGTGGAGCATTTTTCTAGTTTAGGCACCAGGTCTAATCAGGTGGTTGATGTAGTGCTTCCACAGCTGTATATCCCTACAGCCTCATGTCCCCACTACCCTATGTCCTGTGTTCCAAGGCATTACGTTCCCATAACCCTATATTCACACAGCCCTATGTCCCCACAGCCTCATGTTTCCATAACCCTACATTCACACAGCCCTATGTCCCCACAGCCTTATGTTTCCATAACCCTACATTCACACAGCCCTATGTCCCCACAGCCTTATGTTTCCATAACCCTACATTCACACAGCCC
Organism: Thalassoma bifasciatum; assembly: GCA_008086565.1. Taxonomy (NCBI): domain Eukaryota; kingdom Metazoa; phylum Chordata; class Actinopteri; order Labriformes; family Labridae; genus Thalassoma; species Thalassoma bifasciatum. The sequence continues at coordinate 119,101 of RPOG01001470.1, read as the reverse complement.
TATGTCCCCACAGCCTTATGTTTCCATAACCCTACATTCACACAGCCCTATGTCCCCACAGCCTTATGTTTCCATAGCCGTACATCCACACAGCCCTATGTCCCCTCGGCCTCATGTTTCCATAGCCCTACATTCACACAGCCCTATGTCCCCACAGCCTCATGTTTCCATAGCCCTAAATTCACACAGTCCTATGTCCCTTCAGCCTTATGTTTCCATAGCCCTACATTCACACAGCCCTATGTCCCCACAGCCTTATGTTTCCATAGCCCTACATTCACACATCCCTATGTCCCCACAGCCTTATGTTTCCATAGCCCTACATTCACACAGCCCTACGTTCCCACAGCCCTGTCCTATGTTCCAAGGCACTATGTTCCCACAGTCTTATGTTCCCACTGCCCTACATTCACAAGCCCTATGTTCCCACAGCCCTATGTCCCCACAGCCCTACATTCACAAGCACTATGTTCCCACAGCCCTACATTCACAAGCCCTATGTTCCCACAGCCCTACATTCACAAGCCCTATGTTCCCACAGCCCTACATTCACAAGCCCTATGTTCCCACTGCCCTTCATTCACAAGCCCCATGTTCCCACTGCCCTACATTCACAAGCCCTATGTTCCCACTGTCCTCTTCCCATGGTCCTATGTTCCAATAGCCCCGTCTTACAGCCCCTACAGCCTCCAATGGTCAGATTTTTTCTCTATTTTATTTATTTATTCATTTAAATTTGGGCCCCATGTTCCTATGATCTCTTTTCATAAATGGCTATCAGATTCTATTTCTCTTTCTTGCAATTTGGTCAATTACACTTGACCTTTTAACCAATAGCAATAGGCTACGGATCAAGTGTAGTTTGTAGCAAATTCTAATGCATCCATCTCTTTATTTATTGAATATATTTAATTTAAGTGTATTTCTTTCTTCTAAATAAACCAACTACACCAAGCAGCAAATGAGGCCTCACACTGATTAGTTTTGGAATCAAGCACAGCAACAGGGTTGCCAGATCTGACTGACAGTTTCCAGCCCATTGTAAAACCATCCCAACTCAATCAAAACCAGCCCAAATCTGAATTACTCGAGAAACTTATAGTAAAAGTATAAAAGTAGCACATGGGCAGTACAGAACCTGTCAGTTCAGAGCAGACAACTGCAGACAACTGCACTAACAAACAATGAACAAGGGTAACAAACAGGCTCACTGATCAGTTAAGAATGCATCTGTGACAACTATTTAGTCAGTCACACTCAGTTGAACAATACAGTGATTTTACCTATAACAAGCATATCAGTTACTTTCCCTTGAACTGAGGAATGCTGAACATGAACAACTTTGTACAGTCAGTCTTTCTGGGCGCTTGCACGTTACCAATACCATACCACAGTGACACTTCATCAACAATGATGATCGTGGATTGATAATGTCAAATTCAGCAGATTTTCTCCATTTCAAAATAAGTGAACTTGTATGAGTGCAAGGACACTGCAGTTTTTATTTTTTTTACTCAAAATGGCAACTATTTTGTCAATATTTTCAAATAAAATGTCCTGAAAAGTAGCCCAAATTTTCTCAATCAGCCCGATGCTATTTTTTTTTCCAGCCCAGCGTGGTCAAAAGAAGTCCAATTGGGCATATATCAGCCCAATCTGGCAACACTGCACAGAAACTGGACTCAAACCATAGTTTGCAGTGCCTCAATACCTCTGGAGGTTGGATTAGCTCAGAAAGGGGGCGCTCCTGGGATGCTTTGAGTCACTTTCTTGCTCTCTGGAGGTGTCATAGACTCATGGAGGGTCATGTTGTCCATTAAGAAAACAAAATTATTTAAGAACAGAGAATATTAAAAGATTTATTTGTTTCTGTTTTTTTTTTTTTTTTTATTTGTTTGTGCATAGAAATAAGTTACATGGGAAAATCATGTATGTACATATTACCGTTCATGGATGCATGAGCTTATGTATGTGTATAGGCATACAGGTACAAATGCATGTCTGTCTGTATGTATATATGTGGAAGATGTGTATAAGATATAAGACATCCGTATGTGTATACATTTGCATATGTGCAGTATGTGAGGTTGTAGCATATCTGGTTTTGTTTGTCTGACTTAAAGAAATAAAAACAAGGACTCAGCACCAATAAACTCAGCTGAAATCAGCCCATTTGATTTTGCTCTTGTAAGTATTGTGATTATGGCAATTTCTGCTGCTGCAGATTGGAATGAAATTACTCATTCATTCCTACGTTTACTATGAAGTTGTTCCAAAAACCTTGTGGGAGGATAGGGCTTAACTTGAAGGGAATGTAAGAACACAAGACTTGATTTTGAAAATGTCATAGACATGTGGGAACATAAGGCTGTGGGGATACAGGGCCATGACAACATAGGGTTAATACCATCTGAAACATACAGAAGGAAATCAGCTCCCCAGCAAGAAAAATCAGTAACACTTTGTTTGAAGTTGGATTTGTAAGACTGACATGATGCTGACATAAACATGACATAACATCTGCCATTAAGTTGAAGGAGGCTTAATGAATTCTGTCATTAAGTGTCATTTAGTCAATAATGTCTCCTTTAATGCAAAGTGGACATTGTTTGGGGATGTCTTTGTTATAACAACTTGACATTTACAAAGACAACATAACCTGCCACTGTCTTTGTAAATAAATCTAGATTTATGCGCAAAATTATAGATATTTATGAAAAATGTATTCATATTCATTTTTAAATCTTTAATCTGATTGATCCACGTAGGTGTGAGTGTGTGCGTGAATGGTTGTTTGTCTCTATGTCAGCCCTGCGATTGACTGGCGACCAATCCAGGGTGTTCCCCGCCTCTCGCCCAATGACAGCTGGGATAGGCTCCAGCCACCCGCAACCCTGATTAGCAGGATAGAAGGTATAGAAAATGGATGGATGGATCTCTACTTTTACTTAAGTAAAGTAAAGAATGTGAATACTTTTGCCTTTTCTGGTCATGGGTTGCTCAGTAGGTCGACTCTGGTTGATTTGCTTGGAACATTAATTTAGAGAAGTGTGGTCCAACCAAGTATATGAGGCACAAACCTTCAGGATACATCTTCAGGAGTTTTTCATGACCCTCATATGGAAGCTATGGAAGCATTTTAACCAATCAACAGGTTCAGCCCTGCTTATAGCCAGGATTCCTACAACCAGAGTGAAGGTGGAGTTAAGGAGTGCATGTTGCCTTTTTTATCCATCCCTCGTGTTTCCAGCATATTCAAAAGTCATGAATCAGTTCATGCTTTTTCCTTGACATGTCATTGGACTGCATCTATAGTTATGTGACAAGCAAACAACAAAAAAGCTTTCAATTCCACATACTGGTTCCCAGCACTGCTGCTCCATTCAGAGTGAATCCATTAGATAGAGCTGTGTGACTAATGGGTCAGAAAGCAACCTACCTATCTGTTGTGTGTGCGTTTTATGAGCCAGTGCTGAGGGACTCTCCCGTTCTCACATAGTGCTCCACAAACCAAGAGGCCATTAAGATTTGGCAGAGAACATGATACATCCCAACTCTAATTTGTTTAGTCCAGGGATTAAATTAACTCATCTCTGAGCTCATTTGCTGAGCAGAAGATTAAGTCTTTGCCCGTCTCTGGTGTTTTCTGGTGTCACCTTGGGTGGAATTTCCTCCAAATGTGGTGCAAAATGATCAATACTCTGAGTAGTGTAAAATGGCAGGTGACATCCTCTGAAGGGGAGATGAGATAATGGATTCCACACCACTTCTGATACCAGCAGCATGTCAGGGGCCTCTTCCTCCAATCTCTCCTGCGGTCAGCTCAGGGTGTATCATATCAGCTGATTGTTTTCAATGTGACTTTGATTGATATCAGATTCACACTGTTGTCTCGTTCACAGGCCAGAGGCTGCTTCTGTAAGGCTATCAGTTACCTGTGAGTCACCACATCACCTTTGATACAACTATACTTTGATACATGTGGCACCAAACAGACTTTATCCAGTTTCCCAGGGTGTGAAATGCTGCATACATCACACAGAGTGAGAGCACTCACATCATCTTGAGAAATTAATGAAACAACCAGGGAGTGTTTCTCAAAGCTCAACAACTTCTGCTGGATTTTTTTTTCCTTTTTCATGTCTTTGATGGATTTTTACTTTTAGTTTTTAGCACAAATCAAAGAAACTAACTTTGCTGGTGTTTGATTTGCTGCAGTGGAGGTTGTGTTAAAGGTGATGAGGGTGAAATATTTCAAACAGCTAGAGGAAAAAGAAACGGTTTAGACCATCACTATTTTCGGCACAGAGGAGCACTGTAAAAAAAAAATTTTTTTTTTTTTTTTTTTGGAAAAGAGATGAAGCAAAGAATGAAATCACTGCTCAGTATAAGTAAAGATGATTTCCATCAGTGAGCAGTCACAAACATTAATGCTTTGAATTTTGAAAGGATAGCATCATGGTGCCACTACCATCAGTGTATGTTCATATGGGGCGCTGTTTGTAAAGTTGCTGGAATGTTTTATTGCTGGAATGCTGAAACAGACAGGTTCAGGGGTTTTTACAACAATTCATTATGTAGAAGTTTGAAAATCTGCACGTTTAGTCTGATGGCCCTGTTTAAATATGTAAAATTACCAGTTAGTCAAATGGTCAAAGCAATTTGATTTCAAGAATCCTGTTGAGAAATATGACTTGTTATTAATGGATCTGTTAATACAAATGTCAAGTTTCTTTATTCTTAACTTTTCAAGGAAAGCAATTACTTATTTTCAGGCTTTGTGAAAGTTAGCTCAATTTAATAGTCCCAATGTCAGAAGCTTGTTTTTACATCCATTCAATTTTTTTTATTTTTTCAAAACTAGTAGTGATAACTAATGTTCAGGAGACTGTAAATGTCTTTTCAAGTAAGAGTGTTGAGTAATTTGTGCTGATTGAAATGAATGAATAAGCAAATGATAATAACAAAAAACTGTGACCATGTATGTAGGTATGATTCGATGTATTTTAACTTAGATGTGCTGCATAATTCATCAGCTGCCATCACTGGACTGTACTTATACACTACCTTTCCACCTAAACAGTCAAAGCACTATAATATGCCTGTAATTGACCCTTTCTCACACACTCATGAACTCACACAGATGATAGAGGAGCTGCTGTTGAAGGTGAGAGTTCTTTCTGAGAGAACACTTAAAATGTCCAACCCTGCAATCAGCATAGCAGCCGCTTTGGCTCCTGAGTCAGACTCCAGTGTATGAGGCTTTGATTTAGTAGAGACAGACCCCTCCTTAGGTAACAGCAAGTTCACATGTTGTAGACCCCTGATGAAGCCAAACTGATGGAGGGTGTAAAGGCCGGTTGCCAAGTGTCAAAGCTACAAAGCATTTCAGGGGGACACACCTGCTGTTGTATAAATACTTATCCAATGCTCTGCTTTCTTGCAAGTGTAGAACAATTTCAATTGCTTTTTACACCTGATGGGATTTTGCACGGGAAACATCACCCACTGGTAAGAGAACTGCACTGTGCATGACTGAAGGGCCATGTAGAGGGTTCTGGAGTCAGCAGAAAGTACAACACTCCCTGTCCTCCAGGACATCTTCACAAAGAGAAGCAAAGCCAGGGCAAACAGGATCATGAGGGATCCCCACCACCACCACCACCACCACCCAGGTACACACTGTTTTTGTGAGTACCCTCTGGCAGGTGCCTTCAACACATCAAAGCTAACACAGACAGAGTTAGGAAGAGCTTCTTTCCTCAGGGCCAGGCACCTCATGAATAAAAAAACACAACTGTTACTACATGATAAACACACATCACATACTCCTATCTGCACACTGTTCACATCATCCTATATTTTGTATATTCAAATATCATTTTTCGAATTTTACATCACAGTTTACATCTGAATAATTTAGTATTAGTAATTTGAATGTTTACCGCATGGCCTTGTGAAACCTTTTTTACATTTCAATGCCCATCTGTATGAGAATGTGACAAATATAAATCTTGAATCATGATGTAAGTGATCTCAGGAGGTTAGTGTGAATGTTTCTCCAAGTGGTGAAGATGCTTCATGTGTCACGACGGAGAACAGGGGAAAAGCAGGTGAACAGACTCAAGTGCAGATTAACAAAAAAGTCTCTATTAAACTCAAAAGTCCAAGCACAAAAAATAATTAAGAAAAAAAAAAATCCAAAAACCCAGGGGAGACACAGAAGACGTGAACTGACCAAACAGGGAGATGACATTACACAAGTGACACAACAATGAACAGACTCTGACTATGTTCACATGCACACCACATTCGGATTAGGGTCCATATTCTGATTAAGGAAATATGCCGAATAAGGTGTTTACATGCACACCATATGCATGTAAATGTAGTCAATGGAACTGAAGACAGGGATCAAATACACAAGAACTAATCAAACTCAGGTGTGGCGCAAGACACAGGTGAAACACATAAGAGCCAATCACAAAGGAGGGAAACCCAAGACCAGGAAGTGAAACACTGAGAGCAGGTGCAAACTGAAACACAAGGGAAACCCAAGAATAACTAATAACACAGGAAACCAGAACACTAGATAAGGGAAGAAATGAACACAAGGAATACTAGTAAACACGAACAAATCCAGGAAATAATGAATCAAGCAGAACCCAGAAACAAAAACCACACACAAGAACCCCAACGTAAAACACACAGAACCAAAAAACTCAAAATCGGGATTCTGACATCATGTTTGGCATCCACTGTCTGGAACTGACGTCCATTTTTTAAAAACTTCCCTCTCCATCCATCCCATGATGTTCTCAATGTGATTTAGATCAAGGGGAACACGCAGGATGCTCTAAAAGAGTGAGATTATACCAGATGGCCATTGTGAAGGTTATACAGCTACACATACTAACATAGACTAAAATGAGTGAAGGCCTCCTCAGCAAAGGATTAGAAACACTTCTACATGGTAATGAATTATACAGATAACATACTAGCGTTTCTATATGTGAAGATGTGAAAAACACTGTTCCTCCAGTGGAGAAAATGAGCTATTGAGAACATAATGAACTTTTGTCAGCATCTGTGAACATGTGAACACAACATGTTTCTGAGATCATAATTAATGTCATAACATAAGGATAAAATAATGATAACATATATTTACAATTCTCCAACACTATCCAACCAAATGTAAAAAGAGAAAGCTTTTTCGCCTTCACCATCAGGAGGTCATGAGTGTGAATATGTGCCAGCACTGTTCTTACACATACATGATAGATGAAATGTTGTCAGATTACTATCTGCGGGAGCCGAGAAGTCATCCCAGTGTTGTGCATCTTGCAGATCCATGATCAGTCAACACTATTCAGACTACAAATGAATCATAAGCAAAACCAAAACACTGTTTATACTGCAGATCTAGATTCTCATGTACAGACTAAACACTGACGCACTGTTTGTGCTCTTGTTACGCTGATGATACACTTGTTTATGTCTTCATCACACCAAACAAAATACATTGATTTCCTTTAAGCACTTTCTAAAGCTGAAATCTTGGTCCAAAATCTACGGGAAAGCAAGTTTTTATTTGCTTGTCCTACAAAATAATCACTCATGCTAGAAATTTGGGCTGATTTTTTTTTTTTTTTTTGAACATTTTTATTCAGCTTTGCATGTTTATGAATATAGAACGCATTTGCCGAAATACACACAACATTTTTCAAGATCTATTTACATTTTGGCATACATATAGAGTTTGAATAAGACAAAATAAATATATGTTTATACATTTTTTTAAAAATTAGCACCTTCTCCTGGGCAAGTACATATCTGTTTGTAGCCACATGGACACTTCATATACCATATTAGAAAAATACATGTGTAAATGCCTATCCATACACATACATACACGCATATACATATACATACATATTGGGCTGATTTTTGACTGTAATGTTGAATTCATAAACCATTATAACAAAATTGCACAAGACGTTTTAAGTAATAGGAGTAAAAATCCGGCTATTTTTTACTCAGACAATTGGATCATTTCAGCTTTCCTTATTTTGAGATATGCTTTAAAAAGTTTCAAAATAAACAGCTGAGCTATATGACACATCAGCACCAGATAAATACTCACCACTGCTTCTATTTACATACAAATAATTATACAGCTGCACAACTGCTCTGTATTTCCATTTGTCCTGATAACATGATTGTCCTGGGGTGTAGATGCATCCTTTACAGAGGTGTCAGCGATTATTCAGTCCTATGATTCAGTGGTTATACATAACTGTCACATTGCTGTCTGCTGATATATTCATGTCTTGTTTGCTAAACCACATATCCCCTCGTTGCATCACCAAGTATGCACAAGTGGTAAATCAGCCTAATTCTATTCATCGATCTGCAGAAAATCACAAATGAATATGCTGAGCCGGGAAATATCATATTAGCAGCCCCTATTTGTGCTCTTTTCATAAATAAATGAGCGGATGTCTTTATTTTTCACTGTGAGGGGATGTAAAGGAGGGATGGAGTCAGTCAGGTATTAGGGGGCACGGATATCTCTGCATGTATAAATGAATAAGCATGGTCAACAAAACATGCTGTGATTTCTATCAACAGAAAATGCAGGCAATTTGTGTGGAGGCAGCTTTTTTTTTTTTTTTCTCGGCTCTATTTGCTCCATTTCCATACCCCCCGCCCCACCCCTGCTGTTCACACCCCTCCCTCTCGCGCCGGGCAGCAGGAAATAGGCATTCAACGCTTTCTAGATGACTTCCTGAAAGAAATGAATCTCTCACAGAAAATGAGAACAATGAATAATGAAACGCTGGATGGGATGTGCCTGACCCGTGCGATTCATACAACCTCTGCCGTAGCAGAGAGCCATGTATGAAATTGAAGGTTGTGATCACGGGGCTGTAAAGAGCCGCTGGTTGGACCATTAGAGAGAGAGGAAACAAATAGGTTTTTCTTGGTGCACATATAATCATTTGATTCGGGCTAGACACAGAGCGAGGCACTTCAGCGTGGATAAATCCTGCGTTTTGTTACCGTGAGATGGATTATATTTTTTTTCTTTACTCGTAACATCCTGTATTAGTTTTTTTCTTCCAGGGAACTGTGGAATTTCCAATCACAGTATTTGAGAACAATTTCAGGCTGAGTAGAATTGAAGAATTGATAAATAAAAAATCAACTCTGCCCGCTGAAGTGTTCACCCTGAGTGCAAGTGAACGCAAAGTTCCTCAGGGAGGAATAATACAGTCCGACCATTTCCACAGTGTGCGGCCACTTTACCGCTGCAAAAGTGTCTTAACAACATCATAACCCCAGAGAGAAAATAATCCACCGATGACAGAAAATACAGCTGTATAAGGCAGGAAGAATGGTGAGGCCAGGAGGCGTTTGAGGTTTTGAAAGCCTCCTTCTCTGCCTCACATTCGCCTCAGCAGGACGGCCAAGAAAAGTGAGGGAAAGAAAAGTTGCTCGTGCCGTTTTCGAGAAAAAAAAAAAAAAAAAAAAAAAAGAGTCCGACCGCAGCCCTCCAGCTACCGCTGCAATCCTGACATGAAGGAGTCAGCTTGAGCACTTACAAATCTTTCTAATCCCTTTCAACATAGAGCAGCATTTGCCAGACCCTTGCTCCTCTAGGGTTTTAGGAAGAGAGAGAGAGAGAGAGAGAGAGAGAGGAGTGTGTGTGTGCGTACAGGTCTGTCAGTAAGGCTAAGTCAGGATGTGCGAAGGACTTTTGAGAGTCAATGGTAGGAGAGCTGAGGCACAGCGGCTGCTCAGTATGAAACTCACACTGTGCTGTGGAGCTATCATTTACCCTATGGGTGCCTGGGTGGCTCAACGCCTGCGTGTTACCAAAGGCCGTGAACTGAGAGATCAAGTAATTACTGAACACCGTCCGGGCTCCTGAGCGTGTGTTTCGTGTTTCACTTTTTTCACTCAAGTCGATGCCTTCAGTGTTCATTTGGCTGTGTATAATCATATTGAACGTGGTTTCAAGGAGGGGAGGTGGGGCGGGTTGGGGGGGTGCCTATCTGACACCCAGCACCGACTGCCGTGTTTCGGGTCACCGAGTGCTGTTTACGAATCATTGATTTTGTTGTACAACAGCAAAAGACACAAGGCATGGCTTCGCCTCATCGCGGAGACTCCTAGCGAGGCGCCAACAAACAGAGGGGGGCCACCGCGAAGTGTCACAGCAGCCCAATTATGTTTTTGTAATAAGCCAGTGATGCCTGGCCAGTTGCAGAGCCCCGGGGTGTGTGGACGTGTGTGTGTGTGTGTGTGGAGAGATCTCCAATGCTCCGTAATTGTATCGGAGTCGCCAGCTCCAATTTAATCCTGGAAATGTTGGTATGGGTAATCAGAAGATTGATTGAAGGGAAGTGCTGTTCTGACAGGATACTGACATGGAGACAGCTGGCTGCCTGTCAGAGGGGAAAGCTGAGTGATATATGAGCATCCTCACTTAAAACAAAGCAAAAACCGCCCACATCTGCAAGGTGATAGCACAGCCCTCCTCAGGATGCATGTTCACTCATTATTGGAGCATGTGAAGCGTATCCATACACACGTCTGCTCCTCATGAGTGTTGATGGTTGCATCCACGTATTTTTTTCCCACTCTGCCCTAAAATCTTTCACCATGAGGTCAAATAAGAAGATCTCCCCTCGGCTACTCAGAAAACATCCTTAATTCAGAACTACTTTATGTCTTATTAAATTCCATTTTCATCTTTAACCTCTTACACTCCACCGGGTTGACGGTGATCCATTCGCCATTTGAATGACATTGTCAAACATCAGAATGCTGTACCACGTTAGAAAACTTAGATTCTTCACATTTCAGTCACTAAGTTTGTTTTACAGTTTTCGTCACCAACAAAACGTTATCAGTGAAAGAATCGCCCCGATAGGGATCACAACAACTGGGACGTTCCACCTCTTTGGGGGTCATACCGTCACATCCTGAATCTTCTCACCCCCTCCTTTACACCAGAGCAGAGATTCCCAACCTGTGGGCTGTGGACCCCTGGGGTGCCGCGAAGGTATTGCAAGGGGGTCGCCAAATTATTTCGAAAATAGTACTTTTTTTTTGCTGGGGGGTAACTATATAGAGATGAAAATATAAAGAATGTTTTAAATGTAAAAAAAAAACAAACCTCAGTTATGTTTAAAGGGATGTAAAAAATGTCCAAAAGTTCACATATTAAAAACAAGTCCTCTTAGAAGGCATTATACAGCATCAATGTTTATTGGTCAGAGGTGGGCCACAAACATTTTTGAGACTTAAATGTGGGCCTTGAATTGGAAAAGGTTGGGAACCACTGCACTAGAGGAATCCAGAGTTCAAACATAACAAAAGTGTTGTTTCATCAAATTATTCCAAGTGGTGAAATTTCTCCTGTCAACTCTGTTGTCCCCATGACATACAGCATTTTTACCATCTTATAGTATTACCTCCTCAATGTGAGTCTGACAAAGGTGGGTGTTTTTGCTTTTCTTCCTGTTTCTAGCTGCAAGACAAAAGTGAACCCATCGTTTTCTGTTGAGTTTTCATCCCAGGATAGCTTGTGATAGCCAACAAACACTCCTTGCTTTACTAGCCAATAGCACACAGTGGACTTCCATAGCAGCACTATCAGTGTCATTTGTTAGCTAACATGCCTGTCAGTCACACTAACAGTTAACCAATAGCCTTACCTTTCACAGGAAGTCGGCTGTTGCCATTCACATCATTGGCGAGACCCCCTGAATGATTTGCATCTTCATTCACGTTCACATGCGCAACCAAAGAGGTAGAATCCATGACTGGGAACTTCTATTTCATGGTTTTTGGCAAGTTGACTAAAAAGTGGACACTGAGCACTGACAAAGCTGGTTTTGTTAGCATCAAGGCTTCAGACAGTGAGTACAACTCTGCCAAGTGTTTGGTCACCTGACTCTTAAACCTCTCTTACTGCTTTCTAGGTTTTACCTGGAAAGCTCATATTTCACCCAGATGTAGATGACAAGTTGTAGAAGTGAAGTGGTGGATGTTTTATGTCTGGCATGAAGCATCTTAAAGTGATTGATTTTCGAATATGGTTGCAAAAAACAAAGAGAAAAAAATCAGTTTCAGCTGCATTTATCCTGATTTGGCCACATATAAAAACATGACATTTTCTGAAACTAGAGATTAAATCTTTCAAATGAAGTGTCACTGATGAATTTTGACCTTGTGGTTCTACAGTTATAAGCTCTGAAACATTGTATGGTATAAAGGACAGAATCAGGAAGGACGTAAGGGGTTAAACATCTTAATTCCACTCTGCCAAGAAACAAACCGCCCCGAAATCAAATCACCATCTATTTCCTCCTGTGTCTGAGTGAACGCTGTGGCTACAGAGCAGCAGAGTCATATTGAAATGCAAGAATACTCCCACACACACATGCACCATCTCATAGCTCATTTTTAGTACAGACACAATCATTAGAGGAGGAAGCACAATAGAGCTACACTCCATTAAAGGTTAGCACTGTATAAAACTGCTGTTGGTTAGATGATAATAAAAGATACCGGGGTGTAATTAAAGTTAGGAATGATGAGAAGTATTATAACCTCATTGCAATATTGTGTAAGACAACAGCACATCAGAAGACGGCTCAGAAAACCAAAACTGCTAAACATTTGCTTCATAAAAAGAATGATCCCTGCAGGTTTTGCTCACTTTAATCTGTTCTTCTTTTTTCAATGCTCAGGAAAAAGGAATCTATTTAAAATAAATAAATAACCCGCTCTGATGTGATCTGACTGATGCCCAGGAAAAGTGGTATTGATTGATCGAAGTCTCTTTATCATACCTATTGATTAGGTGGAGTGTGCTGTGGATTACAGCCACATGTCCCCTGCTTCAGGTAATGAAATATGAGGATCTATTGAATTGGAAAAATAAACGCTTTCAAAAGTATCGCTCCACAAAGTTAAGCTGACGGCCCTCTGAAATGATCATTATTTATGGGGGGGACAAGCCGGAGAAGATGACAAAGCCCATCCTGTTCAGCATTTTTCATGCAACAAGATACACCGCACTTCACTGGACTGTCTCCACGAGAAAATAAAAAAAAAGAGCGGGGCCGAGAGGGGGGAAAAATAGTGCATGCGGCAATATGCGCAAAGAAAGCAGGATCAATAACCAATCTAGAGAGCAGAGAGGGTCAGGTTCAGCATGGCGAGGTTATCATATACTGCACCTTACACGGATAATGGAAGGCTCTTGGATGGATTTAACTGCTTTGTGGCTAAGGAGGTGTGGGATGGTACTGCGAAGGTTTGGACACAGAGGGAACGCCTTTACATTTACACATACACACAAAACAGATCGGAAAACATTCTTTGAACATTATTCATTTTACTGTCAGCAGGATTTTATATCCAGAATCTACTCTTTCACCTGTCAGCAAACATTCATGGAGCTGCGAGTTCCTGACTTTAGATTTTTTGCAACACTAAGGCAGGGGCGTCACTATGCTTGAGAGTGTACTGGGGCACAGGGGGGGCACAGACAAAAATAATAATAAAAAAAAATATATATATATATATTTTTTTTTGCACTCATCTGTAAAAAGCACTTATAAATAGTACTTGAAACTATCTGATCATATCAGATTATATTGTCTCTGGATCTTTCATTAAGTACCTAAAATGAACTGATGCATGTGGCCTACTTGTGCACTTTACTCTAGATCTCCAAACCATTGCTGTTAACAGCGAGAAATTAAGCACAATGAATCTTTATGAAACATTAATTGCAACACCCATATTCAAATTGAACTTATTATCCTATTTACAGTTACTTTTTCCTACAAAGACACCGTGTGTAAAGCTAGAGCACAGGTCACTGACCCTCACTCAAATCACATATAATCAACATTGCATTCATTGCCAGTCCAGTTAGCTAAAAGATGGCAGCTAATGTCTGCTGCTTCAATTAGCAACCAGAGTTTGCCGCAGTTACATTAAAACATAAAAAGTAAGGTGCCCCAGTAAAATATGTCTGGGGACGCTGATGCACTAGGGTCAACCAAACATTAACTTTTGCCTTTTTGGTCGTTAATTGTGTCCAGGGGGATTTTGTAAAATTCTGAGATAAGTGTTTTAGAGTTCTAAAACACCTGCCTAGTCTATTTTGCTTATCTTGACCATGAAACGGTAAAAAAAAAATGCCCTGTATGTAACTGCTTAGGCCCATTTTTTCTTGACCACTTTGAACGTTCAATATCTGGTGTTATCTTCAATTTACCTTATGTTATGTGAGAGAAAATAGTTTGAACTGAAGAAAAACAAACAGAAAATTGAATGTATGAGGTTGAAGGGGAGGAAAAAAATACTTAAAAAAAAAAAAAAAAACAGATCGAAAAATTTTAACAGGAGAAGTAGCAAATTCCAACATTAACAAATATGTGTAGTTTATAATATTTTTTTCTCCTATTTTGTAAAAAATAAGACATATTTGACAACATTTCTTTTGTGCAATATTCAGCGCTTTTTTCTTTGACATATTGCGTCAAAACTTTGAGATATTATGTGTATGTTTTTATGTAAAAGTCACAATTTTGATCGAGTCTAAATTGTAGGAAAGAAAGTTAAAATTGAGAGGAAAAAATAAATACACCATGAAAGCTGTCTTAGTCTCAAAGTTTATTTGGTTCTGTGTGGTTTTCCTTGTTTGCATGACAAATTTTTGCTGCATCTGCCTTCAACTTTCTCCAGATATCTTTGAGAGACTTTCTGACCCTAGATTTTTAGTCTTTTTGCAAACTCTTGAGGATTGGAATATATATTTCCAAACAAAGACACTTGTTCCACATTGTTTGAAGTTCAAATATTAATAATTTCACAACTGAAATTCAAGGTGAAAAAACACTGGACCACACTTATGGTAATGGCCAAATTGCTTATAGACGCAGTAACAACAATGAGCTCTTAAGAAGATACACCCTCTTTAAATTCTGTGACCGTCTTTCTACCCAGCAGTATCCACCTCAGAGCAAAAAAAAAAAAAAAGTATAAATTAAAAATAAATAAACATTGGTTGCATTCTACTTTCTCACAGGTGATGATCTGAACTCTGTGGGGGTAACGCATGTCCAGCCAATACGAACCAAAACATACGGTACGATTCAGTTTAACACCTTGTTTTTATTTCTCCAGCCTGCATCACTGATGGTAAACTCAGCGAACACGATCAGCTCAGGCACAGTTTCCCCTCAGCTGGACGTTAAAATCACACAGAAACCAGCGGTGAGTCTGTTTCTGGTGAAACAAAACTCAGCAGGTGGTCTCTGAAAACAGAAGGGAATCTCTCAGGAGTAACATGATAAACAAGCAAGAAGCTTTAAGCAGGTCTTTATTTCAGCCTGCTGGGTTTATCTTATGAGTTATGTAAGCAGCAATGTCCAAAACTGACAGTGAACTTTCCAAACCCTGGTTTGATTTACATATGTTGCATTTGTGTTGCATTTCATTCTGAATCGGGCTCTCCTGATAATTGAAGTCTGTTATGGAATAGGCCTGTAAGTACAGCAGGGCAGTGAGTTATACAGATGACAGTCACATGTATTCCTTCCTTGACACCTGAACCAGCAGGAAACTCAAAATCTCTCCAGCTCTCAGAAGTTTATCCTTCCCTGTTCTTTCTGACTCGCTATTTTTCTGTAAATTTTCACATCTAAAGGTGTGCTGTTTTATCCCTGGCAAACAACATGTCAACCTCATCTGTAATAATCTCACTTTATTTGGAATTGTCATAGTTCTGTCTCTTTCAAAGGCAGCAGATCTTAACAGTTTATTAGTGCCCCATGGAATGAATAATCTGTGAGTTTCTTTAACAGAGAAAATATGATGATGAAGTGAATCACTACAAATTTTTCTTGAAAGTCTTTGACATGACTGAAGAGGGAAAGACAGGTGTACAGGAGCTGATCTGATAGAGGTTGCTTGGTCAAGTGTGTGAAGCATCACAGTGGCGCCGTGGCTTAGCTGATCAAAGTGCCTGTCTAGTAAACAGGAGATCCTGGGTTCAAATCCCAGCGGTGCCTTCACCCACTTTGCCAGTGACTGTTTTTCCGTCTCACCCCCTCGCCAAAGCTTGCAGGGGTTGTCCTGGATGCTTTTAGGAAGGGCCCCATCTCATCTCAGGGGGCCGGGTCTATCAGGTGCCTTGCAGGGTCAGAGCCAGCAACTACCTCCACGTTGCAAGCATTTGGCTTGTTACAGGTAGTGTGGTGGAACTTTTCTACTGTTTTGTGTCCCTCCTTCATTATCTGTGTAAATTGTCTTGTTGTGTGTCAAAGAGTCAAGAATCTGCATTCTACATGGAAATCTGAGCTACCTTATCTGAGCTGAACCAACTGGCTTTCAAGAAGGACGTAGCACTTATAAATGAAAAAACCTGAACACAAAGAGTGGTCCGTCGGAGCCTACTCTGCATTACACACTCATCCATGTGTGTATTGTGTTTGTCATGACTCATTGACCCGGCTATATGAACCCTTTCAACTTAAGCCTTCTGAGTCTCCTGGGCTTTCTTCTTCAAGCAGTCAAGGTTTAAGAAATTTCTCTAACAGGAGGGCGTACAGACGTCCACATGTCCACATATATGGATGAGAGGGAGTCCAGGGGCGTGCTGAGGGGCTCAAAAGGTGTGGCTTTTAATGAGCATGTCACCGAGAGATTTGACAAAGCCCCTGCTGTATACTGGCTCAGCAAGCCACGGACTGAGGAAACAGCACGTCTCTGTGGCGCAATCGGCCAGCGCGCTCGGCTGTTAACCGAGAGGTTGGTGGTTCGAGCCCACCCAGGGACGAGCAATATTTATCCGGGGGTGCGTGGTGCTTGGTCCTCAGGACTTGGCACAAGTGCCTTCTGCATCCACAGAAAGAGGTCTGTGTCATCCACCTGTCTTGTAAAACAGGACCTTAAAGTCACTTCAAGATCGTCACCTGGCCCCTCTTTCTACACACAGAGCTGGGGATGAACTGGGCTGGCTCCTGTGTTTGCCAAGGCTTGCCAGCTCAGTGCTTTCCCTCTCCTCCTGTCCTGTGCAATCTTAGACTTGGTCAGGACTTTTGCTTTCATTGGGCCTCATTCACAAAACGTTCGTACGCACAAATTCGTGCCTAAACCATGCGTACGAACGTTTGACGCACAAACCTGTGATTCATCAAAGTTTTCTTAACTGAATTTCTTCTTACTTTGCGATCAAATTTAGAACCTCCTCAGACCATGAGTACGCACAAATAATGAATGATCAGACTCCTAAAAAAACAAAAACACAGACTTTTTTTACTAAAAACAACATTTTAAAACTACTTTCAGTAAAAGAAAAAAGCCTTAAATAGAATGCATTATTAAAAACTGTGCATTGACTAAATGTATTAAATAACCATGAAACTGACACATTTTTGTCCTCATCATGCTTTTAATATTGAATCTGAAATTAAATACTTAGTTTAAATATGAATTATAATCATGTGCATATCAGAATGTCACATTATTTTATGTTGATTAAATCATCGACTGCTCTGACAAACAGTTTCATAAAGTTGTGCAAACTGAATGAAGACGTAAAATAATTGGTGTCTTCTTATGATTTCAAACATTTTCTGAGCAAATGACGCACACACAGCTCAGCTGTTCACTCAGATGTATTTACCTGTTTGTAAAAATATCCAGCAGCTGTTTTAATGTGTCATTTATGTTACGGATACACGGTACGATCTCCCTCACAGCACCAGGAGAATCAGCTGATCATTTATCACCTCTCCGGTCAGGACGCGCGTCTGCAGACGAGTCTCTGAGACACCAAGAGAACGAGCTGTGTGGTTGACGCTGACAACACGGACGTAAAGAAAGACCGCTCCTCCTACTGAACCTCTGAACAGATGTCCTTATACGGATGAATTGGGGCGTGGTTTATGTTAATATTAGGCTGCAGGAACGCGCCTGTGGATTTTGAATGATTTTGATTCACTGATATACGCACGGTGGAGCGAAAAACGGCTGGTGCACACGTGTCATGAATCCGACGGTGATTTTGCGTATTTTCTCATTTCGTGCGGGGAGTAAGAACATTTCCACGCATTTATTCGTGAATGAGGCCCATTGTCTTTGACATGACTGAAGAGGGAAAGACAAGTGTACAGGAGCTGATCTGATTGGAGCCTCCTGTGTCAAGTGTTTAAAACATCACTGAAGAGCAGCAACTTGTGGCGCCGTGGCTTAGTTGGTCAAAGTGCCTGTCTAGTAAACAGGAGATCCTGGGTTCAAATCCCAGCGGTGCCTGCTGTGCCTCTATAATTTTTATTATTTGGCAGAAAAGAAGACCATGGGCGAGTCTCAAAGTCAGCCATGGTTGATAGGCCTTCTAGGCTTAACAAAGACACCCCTTGTCTTCTGTCATACTTGACTGCAACACAGGTAGTTATTTGCTCGAGGATGCTTGTAAAAAGCAGGCGCTGTGGCTTAGCTGGTCAATGCGCCTGTCTTGTAAACAGGAGATCCTGGGTTCAAATCCCAGCAGTGCCTTCATCCATGCACTTTACAATGACAGTTTCAACATCTGAAACCAGACAAGCAAACTGTACATTAGTCAGGCCAAAGCTAGATAGGGCTCTGTCTCTCTGCAGGAGTCAGGTGCCTAAAAGGGTCTGGCCTTCAGCAAGGCTTCATTTTGTTCCAGGTCGTGTGGTGGAACTGCCCTACAGGCTTGTGTCTCTCCTCTAATTATCTGGGTACATTGCCTTGGTATGCATTGAAGAGGAAAAAACCTGCTTTGGCCTCAGAGGTATATGTATACAGAGAGGCTGTGGCTCCAGTCTAAGTTGGATGGGCTACATGCTTTTGTATCTCCTGGAATGTTTAAGACCCTTGACTACATCACATGGACATCCCAATCAGACCAGAACATACTGGCATTATTGAAGGACATGGCAGTTTTATAAATGATTAATAATGAACACACACAGTGGTTCTTCAGGACTGACTCTGAATGACACACTCATCCATGTGTATTGTGTTTGTCAGGACTCGTTGATCTGGCTTTATGAACCATTTCTTGTCTCCTGGGCTTTCTTCTTCAAGCTGCCAAGCTTCAAGAAAAGTCTTCCACAGGTAGGATGGAAGGACGTCTCTGTATCCCTGCATGAGTGGGACTCCAGGGGACGCTTTGATGGGCTGCAAAGGTGTGGCTTTTAAAGGACCGTGTCATAGAGAGATTTGACAAAGTGCCCACAGTATATGGTGACGGCCAGCCATGGGCTCAGGAGACATGCATGTCTCTGTGGCGCAATCGGCCAGCGCGCTCGGCTGTTAACCGAGAGGTTGGTGGTTCGAGCCCACCCAGGGACGAGCAGTATATTATACAGCAGTAAATGCTGCAGGGTGCTCAGGTCTAAAGGTCCAGCATGAAGGTCTTTGCCTCCACAGAAAGAAGCCTGTGTCTTGAGACTGGGCGCCTGTCTTGTCAAACAGGTCCTTCAAGTCACGTCAACTTTGTCTCCTGGTCCCTCTTTCTACACAGAGCTACTGTGACCCAGTGTATAATTGCAGGCCATCTTCTTTACAAATTCATCGCCAGAGCCAATCATGGAAGCTGCAAGGTCTTTAATGTACATACACACATATGCACTCCAACCTGAAAGATGGATGTTGCTACTGTTAGCAGAGAGCTAGCTATCTTTTATATTGCTTGAAACATACAAAACCGAAGGTTGAACTCATTAAAAACACGGCAAAATAAAAGTGAAGAAACTCAAAAAGTACCCAGGTTTCATCAATTTCACATTTGTGTGTGTGTGTTACGTGATGGTAGTTATAAATTACCACAGAAAGATTTAGACACGTTTCCTGCAGCAGTTAATCCACATAAGTGAGGAACTACCCAGGATGCAACACCATTTCTACCCTGAAGCTATGTCGAACTTACGTATAAAAAAAGCAGTAGGTGCCACTATTGAAGCATTTAGCTGGATTTAACAATCAATCTGTTCAACTATGTTACACCAGGGGCTGGCTCCTGTGTTTGCCAAGGCTTGTCAGCTCTCGAGTTTGTAAAACATCACTGAAGAGCAGGGACTTGTGGCGCCGTGGCTTAGTTGGTCAAAGCGCCTGTCTAGTAAACAGGAGATCCTGGGTTCAAATCCCAGCGGTGCCTTTGCCCATGCTCTTTGCCAGTGACTGTTTCACCATCTGAAAGCTGTCAACTCAAGTGTGTTTTCATCTGGAAACGTTGTCCTGAGGGCTTTTGGGAAATGACCCCGTTTCTCCTCTGGAGCTGGGTCTGTCAGGTACTTGACAGGGTCAGAGCCAGCAACTTATAGCACGTCGGGAGTGTTTGACTTGTTTCAGGTAGTGTGGTGAAATTTTCCCACTGGCTTGTGTCTCTCCTCCATTATATGTATAAGTTGCCTAGTGGGTGTCAAGGAGGCAAAAGCTTCATTTGGCCTCAACAATATCTGTATACAGAGAGGCTGTAGCTCTGGTCTTGGATGGGGTACATGCTTCTCCAACTTCTGGAACTTTTGAGACAGTTATGCACATCACAGGGAAATCTTAATGTGAACCTACTGGCCTTTAATAGGGAGGTGGCTTGTTTATAAATGATGAACTTTAGCCCTTTGAGTCTCCTGGGCTTTCTTCTTTATGTGGCCAGGTTTTGAGAAATATCTTCTACAGTTAGGATGGACAGACTTTTATATGTCTGTGGATAAGTGGGACTCCAGGGGAAGCGCTGACTGGCTCAGGGGGTGTGGCTTTGAATGAGCCGTGTCAGAGAGGAACTGACAAAGTGCCTGCAGTATACTGGCTCTGCCACAGGACTTGAGATAAGCATGTCTCTGTGGCACAATTGGCCAGCACGCGTAGCTGTTAACTGACAGGTTGGTGGTTCGAGCCCATCCATGGACGAGTGGTGTCATCCAGCAGTTAATGGTGCTGGGTGCTCACGCCTTAGAGATATAAATGAGCACCTTTTGCATTTACATAAAGAGGCCAGTGTGTTGAGACTGGGCACCCGTCTTGTCAAACAGGACCTTAAAGTCACATTAACTCTGTCTCTGGCCCCTCTTTCTACACAGAGCCAGGGATGAACTGGGCTGGCTTCTGTGTTTTCCAACGCTTGTCAGCTCTGTGCTTTTCCTCTCCACCTGTCCTGTGCAATCTTTGACTTGGTCAGGACTTTTGGTTTCATTGGGCCTCATTCAAATGCGTGGAAATGTTCTTACTCCCCGCACGAAATGAGAAAATACGCAAAATCACCGTCGGATTCGTGACACGTGCGCACCAGTCGTTTTTGTCCCCTCCACCGTGCGCATATCAGTGAATCAAAATCATTCTAAATCCACAGGCGCGTTCCCGCATCCTGAAATTAGCATGAACCGCGCCCCAATTCATCCGTATAAGGACATCTGTTCAGAGGTTCAGAAGGAGGAGCAGTCTTTCTTTACGTCCGTGTTGCCACTGTCAACCACACAGCTCGTTCTCTCGGTGTTTCACCAGAGACTCGTCTGCAGACGCTCTTCCTGACCGGAGAGCTGATAAATGATCAGCTGATTCTCCTGGTGCTGTGAGGGAGATCGTACTGTGTATCCGTAACATAAATGACACATTAAAACAGCTGCTGGATATTTTTACAAACAGGTAAATACATCTGAGTGAACAGCTGAGCTGTGTGTGCGTCATTTGCTCAGAAAATGTTAAAAACCATAAGACACAAATTACTTTACGTCTTCATTCAGTTTGCACAAGTTTATGAAACTTTGTCAGAGCAGTCGACGTTTTAATCAACATAAAATAATGTGACATTCTGTAATGCACATGATTACATTTTTAATATAAACTAAGTATTTAATTTCAGATTCAATATTAAAAGCATGATGAGAACAAAAATGTGTCAGTTTCATGGTTATTTAATAAATTTAGTCAATGCACAGTTTTTATTAATGAATTCTGGTTGAGGCATTTTTCCTTTACTGAAAGTAGTTTTAAAATGTTATGTTTATAGTGAAAAGAGTCTGTATTTTAAGTTATATAGACAGCTGATCATTCATTATTTGTGCGTAAACATGGTCCGAGGTGGTTCTAAATTTGTTCGCAAAGTAAGAAGAAATTCAGGTAAGAAAACTTTGATGAATCACAGGTTTGTGCGTCAAACGTTCGTACGCATGATTTAGGCACGAATTTGTGCGTATGAACGTTTTGTGAATGAGGCCCATTGTCTTTGACTTGACTGAAGAGAGAAAGACAGGTGAACAGGAGCTGATCTGATTGGAGCCTCCTGTGTCAGGTGTTTAAAACCATCACAGAAAAGCAGGAACTTGTGGCGCCGTGGCTTAGTTGGTCAAAGTGCCTGTCTAGTAAACAGGAGATCCTGGGTTCAAATCCCAGCGGTGCCTGCTGTTCCTCTATTTTTTTGGCAGTCAGGAAGACCATGGGCACACTCATCCATGTGTATTGTGTTTGTCACAACTCATTGATCTGGCTATATGAACCATTTCTAGTCTCTTGAGCTTTCTTCTTCAAGCTGCCAAGCTTCAAGAAAAATCTTCAACAGGTAGGATGGAAGAACGTCTATGTATCCATGCATGAGTGGGACTCCAGGGGACGCTTTGATGGGCTGCAAAGGTGTGGCTTTTAAAGGACCGTGTCATAGAGGGATTTGACAAAGTGCCCACAGTGTATGGGCTCTGCCAGCCACAAGTAAACACAAGTAAATAGATTTTTTCCCCACTCAATGCTTACTACTAAAAATAAAACCAAAATAACAAGAATTATTTGAACCAGAGAACATTTATTCAGAAAAATGAACATGGAACTTTAGAAAGATAGACTAAGAGAGTGTATGTGAATGTGTGTGTGTGAATGTGTATGTGTATTTTTGAAAGTCCATCTCAGAGGCAGATGCTGCAGATCACCCTGCTGTGATCCTTGCACAGGAATTTCTCACATTTGCAGCATCTGCTCCCACACTTCCTTTTTTTTTCAGTGCAAACCTTGCCCTTCTTTGTGTGTGTGTGTGTGGGGGGGGGGGGGGGGGGGGGGGGGGGGGGGGGGGGGGGGGGGTGACGAAGGGGCCTGCAGCAACTTCCTGCAGACTCGCAACAAATTCGGCTGCAGATGTTGAGCGTGTGTGGAGCCACCAAACTTTCCCCCACCTCCTCGATAAACAGCCTCCTCCTGTGGCTTTTCTGTATCAGCCAGGATGGCTCGACCGACGTCCACAGGATGAAGCTGTCGTGAAGCGAGACATCCAAAACGTTGTGGAATAAAGCCAGGGGACAGCGGGATGTTTTCCTCCTGGTGGAGTAGCAGCTTACAACCTGACAGAAAAAAAACAAAAAAAAAAATTAAAAGCAGACAATATGAATAAATGATCCAAGTATTTTTTCTAGTGATACACATATTTCTTATTTGAAAATGCTTATATGAAGAGAAAAAAAAACTACATATCATTTCTGCAAGAATAAAAACTGATGCATAATGACAAAAACCTTATCAAGGTTGTCGACTCCTCCCTTGCAGCGATTGTAGTCTTTGATGACTACAGGCTTCCTCTTTGAATCGTCAGTGATGTCTGGGCTCCTGCGCTTCATGCTCAGGAGCAGCACGTTTTTTTCCCCGGCGGGGATGTAACTCACAAGCATCTATGCCCTTGTAAAAGCGAATGAAAAGACACCTCTCCTTCTTACCGTGAGCAGATGTGGGGGAAGCTCAGGTTTGTTTCGTCGAACTGTCCCTACTAGAGCCAACCTCCTTCTGAGCAGCTCATCTGCAAGTGGGAAGGAGGTGAAGAAGTTGTCACATGTGATGGTGTGGCCCTGGAGCCCCTCTGTCATCTCCAGGGCCACACGTATCCCCTGGTTCGCCTCCGCAGGAGCACCAGCAGCTCTGCCTGTGTAAATCTGCATTCTCCAGGCGGAAGATGTCTTCACGTCACAAGTTGCCCAAATCTTGAGGCCATATTTCGCGGGCTTGTTGGGTTTGTATTGCCTGAAACTGCAGCAGCCTTTGAAGGGGACAAGTTGTTCTTCTATACAAATATCTCTGTCTGGGTTAAACAGCAAAGGCAGGCTGTACCCCCACATCTCCCAGACTCTGCTGAAGGCAGCCAGCTTGTCATTGCCGTCTGGGTTGGGTGAGCTTGTCAACCTGATGGTGCTATTTATTTGTTTGAATCTTTTAAAGGACATCGTGGCCCGGAAAATGCTGCGGCCCGACTCCTCCCCCCAGAGGCTGATGGTAGCTTCATTTTTGGAGCGGTAAACTCCAGCGAGGATGAGCAGCCCCACGTAGGCCTGAAGCTCCTCCAGGTCAGCATCCCTTCTGTCTGCCACTGTACGCCTTCCCTGCAGATTTGTCATTGCCACAACTTGCTGCAAGATGTCTTCTGTCAGGAAGAGTGCAAACCTGGATGCTGGGTCTCTAGTTCTGGCTGTGGCGTATCAGGTGGGTCCCGGGACCAAACCTGTGGCTGCAGGGGTGTATCGGAGGCTCTCAGCATTGGCTGGAGACCAGGATATTTCACCATTCCTAGATCTCCACTCCTGCCGGTCTCCTTCTTCCATCTCCTCCTCACTCTCATTGTCACTGGTAGCAGATGTGTCAGCAGGCTCCTCCACCTCTGAGGCCTCCTCTGTGTCAGAGGTGGAAACCTCTGAGGAGGATGAGAAATCCTCCTCACTCCCTGCCTCCATGATAACACCTTGTTTTGTATTTCTCCAGCCTGCATCACTGATGGTAAACTCAGCGAACACGATCAGCTCAGGCACAGTTTCCCCTCAGCTGGACGTTAAACTCACACAGAAACCAGCGGTGAGATTGTTTCTGGTGTAACAAATCTCAGCAGGTGGTCTCTGAAAACAGAAGAGAATCTCTCAGGAGAAACATGATAAACAAGCAAGAAGCTTTAAGCAGGTCTTTATTTCAGCCTGCTGGGTTTATCTTATGAGTTATGGAAGCAGCAATGTCCAAAACTGACAGTGAACTTTCCAAACCCTGGTGTGATTTTCATCTTAAGAATTTTCATGTCACGTATTTGTGTTGCATTTCATTTTGCATCGGGTTCTCCTGATGGTTGAAGTCTGTGGAAGCATAGGCCTGTAAGTACAGCAGAGTGGTGAATAATACAGATGACAGTCACATGTATTCCTTCCTTGACACCTGTGCTTTTCTATCCTCTGGCTAACAACATGTCAACCTCATTTGTCATAATTTCTCTTCATTTGGGTTAATCGTAGTTCTGTTTCTTTTAAAGGCAGCAGATCTTAACAGCTCATCAGTGCCTCATGGAAGGAATAATCTGTGAGTTTTTTAAACAAACAGAGAAAATATGAATGCCAAAGTAAAACACTTTCAACTTTTCCTTGAAAGTCTTTGAAATGACTGAAGAGGGAAGGACAGGTGTGGCTTTTAAGGCACCATGTAAGAGAGAGATTTGAAAAAGTGCCCGTAGTATACTGCCTCAGCCAGCCACGGGACATGGAGGCATGCATGTCTCTGTGGCGCAATTGGCCAGCGCGCTCGGCTGTTAACCGAGAGGTTGGTGGTTCAAACCCACCCAGAG
Source organism: Thalassoma bifasciatum (assembly GCA_008086565.1). Lineage (NCBI taxonomy): Eukaryota > Metazoa > Chordata > Actinopteri > Labriformes > Labridae > Thalassoma > Thalassoma bifasciatum. The sequence goes on along the minus strand of RPOG01001470.1, from coordinate 93,474 downwards.
ACGAGCATTAATTATCCATGGGTGCTCAGGTCTGAGGGCTCAGTTAGAACTCCTCTTCCTTCCTAGGAATACTTCCCTGTCTTGAGACTGGGTACCTCTGGAAAAAAGTCTTTCGTCCCTGGGTGGGCTCGAATGTGCTGTGAGTTGCCAGGCCAGACCCTGTTAAGCACCTGACGGACCTGACTCCTGCAGAGAGACAGGGCCCTATCTAAAATTGTCGTGGTCAACCTGTGGCCTGACTAACGAACAGTTTAAGTGTGTAATGTTTGTCAGGTTTCAGATGTTGAAACTGTCAATATTAAAGTGCATGGTTGAAGGCACTGCTGGGATTTGAACCCAGGATCTCCTGTTTACAAGACAGGTGCTTTGACCAGCTAAGCCACAGCACCTGCTTTATACAAGCATCCTCGAGCAAATTACCACCTGTGTTGCAGTCAAGTATGACAGAAGACAAGGGGTGTCTTTGTTGAGCCTAGAAAGCCTCTCAACTATGGCTGAATTTGAGACTCGCCCATGGTCTTCCTTACTCTTCAGTCATGTCAAAGACAATGAAAGCAAAAGTCTTGACCAAGCCTAGGCTTGAACAGGACAGGAGGAGAGGGAAAGTACAGAGCTGACAAGCCTTCCCTGGCTTTGTGTCGAAAGAGGGGACAGGAGACACTCTTGACTTTACAGTTCTGTTTGACAAGACTTGTGCCAAGCATCCCGCACCATTAACAGTTAGATGAATACAGCTCGTCCCTGGGTGGGCTCGAACTACCAACCTCTTGGTTAACAGCCGAGCGCGCTGGCCGATTGCGCCACAGAGACATGCATGGCCCCTGAGCCCGTGGCTGGCCCTCACCATATACTGTGGGCACTTTGTCAAATCTCTCTTTGACATGGTCCTTTCAAAGCCACACCTTTGAGCCCTTCAGTGTATCTCCTGGAGTCCCACTCATCCACAGACACATGGATGTCTATCCATCCTACCTGTGGAAGATATTTCTTGAAGCTTGGCAGCTTGAAGAAGAAAGCCCAGGAGACAAGAAATGGTTCATAAAGCCAGATCGACGAGTCGTGACAAACACAATACACATGGATGAGTGTGTCATTCAGAGTCATTCCTGAAGAACCTCTCTGTGTGTTCATTATTATCATTTATAAAAGTGCCATGTCCTTCTATAAGGCCAGTTTGTTCTGGTCAGATTGGGATGACCATGTTATGTACTCAAGGGTCTTAAAAATTCCAGGAGATACAAAAGCATGTAGCCCATCCAACTTAGACTGGAGCCACACCGTCTCTGTGTACAGATACCTCTGAGGCCAAAAGCAGGTTTTTGCCTCTTCAATGCATACCAAGGTGATGTACCCAGATTATTAGAGGAGAGACACAAGCCTGTAGGACAGTTCCACCACACTACCTGTAACAAAATGAAGCCTTGCAATGTGCTGTGAGTTGCCGGTGCCAGACCCTGTTAAGCACCTGACGGACCTGACTCCTGCAGAGAGACAGGGCCCTATCTAAAATTGTCGTGGTCAGCCTGTGCAAGCTTTGGCCTGACTAACGAACAGTTTGCTTGTCAGGTTTCAGATGTTGAAACTGTCAAAGTGCACTGTATTAAAGTGCATGGGCAAAGGCGCTGCTGGGATTTGAACCCAGGATCTCCTGACCAACTAAGCCACGGCGCCACAAGTTCCTGCTTTTCTGTGCATTCCTGCTTTTCTGCATCTCCTGGAGTCCCACTAATCCACAGACACATGGATGTCTATCCATCCTACCTGTGGAAGATATTTCTTGAAGCTTGGCCTCTTGAAGAAGAAAGCCAAGGAGACTCAGAGGGCTTAAGTTGAAATGGTTCATGTAGCTGGATTCATGAGTCACGACAAACACAATACATATGAAAAAGTTTGTAATGCAGAGCCAATGATGGAGCACTGTGAGTTTAGTCTTTATCATTTGTAAAAGCCCTACCTCTTTCTATTAGGCCAGCAGGTTCAGCTCAGATAAGGATGTCCCTGTAATGTACTCAACAGTCTCAAACCATCCAGGAGATGCAAAAGTGTTAAGCACATTCAACTCAGACTGGAGCTGCATCGTCTCTGTATACAGATATCTCTGAGGCCAAATGAAGGTTCTTGCCTCTTTGACACCCACAAGGCCATTTACACATATAATGGAGGAGCCAGCCAGATGGAAAATTCCACAACACTACCTGCAACAAGTCAAAGACTCTCAATGTGAGATGAGTTACAGGCCCTAACCCTGCAGAGCACCTGATAGACAAAGCTCCCGAGGAGAGACGGGGCTGTTTCTAAAAGTGTCTGGGACAACCTGTGCAAGCTTTGTCCAGTTTAAAACAGACTACAGTTGTCAGCTTTAAGCTAATGAAGCAGTCACTGGGAAAGAGCATGGGTGAAGGCACTGCTGGGATTTGAACCCAGGATCTCCTGTTTACAAGACAGGCGCTTTGACCAGCTAAGCCACAGCACCTGCTTTTCACAAGCATCCGTAAGCAATTTACCCACCTGTGTTGCAGTCAAGTATGACAGAAGACAAAGGGTGTTTGTTTAGCCCAGAAGGCCTATCAACCATGGCTGGCTGCCCAAGGTCTTCCTTTCTGCCAAAAAAAGAAAAAAAAAATAGGCACAGCAGGCACCGCTGGGATTTGAACCCAGGATCTCCTGTTTACTAGACAGGCACTTTGACCAACTAAGCCACGGCGCCACATGTTAGTGCTTTTCTGTGATGTTTTAAACACTTGACACAGGAGGCTCCAATCAGATCAGCTCCTGTACATTGGTCTTTCCCTCTTCAGTCCAAACAAAGACAATGAAAGCAAAAGTCCTGACCAAGTCTAAGATTGCACAGGACAGGAGGAGAGGGAAAGCACAGAAGCCAGCCCAGTTCATCCCTGGCTCTGTGTAGAAAGAGGGGCCAGGAGACAGAGTTGATGTGACTTTAAGGTCCTGTTTGACAAGACGGGTGCCCAGTCTCAACACACTGGCCTCTTTATGTAAATGCAAAAGGTGCTCATTTATATCTCTAAGGCATGAGCACCCAGCATCATTGACTGCCAAATGAACACCACTCGTCCTTGGATGGGCTCGAACCACCAACCTCTTGTTAAACAGCCAAGGGTGCACATGCTTATGTCACATCCTGTGGCTGGCCGAGCCAGTATACTGCAGGCACTCTGTCAGTATCTCTCTGACACAGCTCATTCAAAGCCACACCCCCTGAGCCAGTCAGCACTTCCCCTGGAGTCCCACTTATCCACAGACATATAAAAGTCTGTCCATCCTAACTTAGAAGATATTTCTCAAAACTTGGCCACATGAAGACGAAAGCCCAGGAGACTCAAAGGACTAAAGTTCATCATTTATAAACGTGCCACGTCCTTATTAAAGGCCAGTAGGTTCACATTAAGATGTCCATGTCATGTGCATAACTGTCTCAAAAGTTCCAGAAGTTGGAAAGCATGTACCCCAACCAAGACTGGAGCCACGCTGCCTCGTCTCTGTATACAGATATTGCTGAGGCCAAATGCAGGTTTTTTCCTCCTCTAGGCAACTTATACAGATGATAAAGGAGAGACACAAGCCAGTGGGAAAATTTCACCACACTACCTAAACAAGCCAAACACTGAACAAATTGCTGGCTCTGACCCTGTTAAGTACCTGATAGACCCAGCTCCAGAGGAGAGACGTGACCATTTCCCAAAAGCCCTCAGGACAACCTGTGTCCAGTTTAAAACACTTGATTTGACAGGTATGAGATGGTGAAACAGTCACTGGCAAAGAGCATGGGCGAAGGCACCGCTGGGATTTGAACCCAGGATCTCCTGTTTACTAGACAGGCGCTTTGACCAACTAAGCCACAGCGCCACAAGTTGCTGTTCATCAGTGATGTGTTACAAAGTCGACACACTAGGCTCCAATCAGATCAGCTCCTGTACATCTGTCTTTCCCTCTTCAGTCCAGACAAAGCACAGAGCTGATAAGCCTTGGCAAACACAGGAGCCAGCCCAGGCCATCCCTGGTGTAACATAGTTGAACACAATGATTGTTAAATCCAGATTAATGGTTCAATTGTGACACCTACTGTTTTTTATATGTAAGTTTGACTTAGCCTCTGGGTTGAAATGGTGTTGCATCCTGGATAGTTCCTCACTCGTGGATTAACTGCTGCACGTAATGTGTCTAAATCTTTCTGTGTTCATGTATAACTACCATCACGTAGCACACACACATAAGTGAAATTGATGAAACCAAGGATAATTTTTAGTTTCTTAACTTTTTCATGAGTTCATCCTTCTATTTTGTATGTTTCAAGCCACATAAAAGATCGCTGGCTAGCAGCTAATATTAGCAACATCCATCTTTCAGGTTGGAGTGCATATGTGTGTATGTACATTAAAAGACCTTGCAGCTTCCATGATTGGCTCTGGCGATGAATTTGTAAAGAAGATGGCCTGCAATTATACACTGGGTCACAGTAGGTCTGTGTAGAAAGAGGGACCAGGAGGCAAAGTTTATTAGCGTGAAGGACCTGTTTGACAAGACAGGCACCCAGTCTAAAGACACAGGCTTCTTTCTGTGGAGGTAAGGACTTTCGTGCTGGACCTTTAGACGTGAGCACACTGCACCATTTACTGCTGTATAAATACTGTTCCTACCTGCTCCAGGGGATGCTTTTGAGGCACCATGTCAGGGAGAGAGAGCTGACAAAGTGCCCACAGTATATTGTCTAGGCCAGCCACAGGCTCAGTGAACATGCATGTCTCTGTGGCGCGATCGGCCAGCGCGCTCGGCTGTTAACCGAGAGGTTGGTGGTTCGAGCCCACCCCGGGACGAGCAGTATTTATCCAACTGTATATGATGCAGAGTGATGGGTGCTTACACCTGTAGTCTCTTGCATCTACAAAAAGAGGCCTGTGTCTTGAGACTGGGTGCCCATCTTGTCAAACAGGACCTTAAAGTCAAGTCAACTTTGTCTCCTGGCCCCTCTTTCTTAACAGAGCCAGGGATGGCCTAGTCTGGCTCCTGTTTGCCATGGTTTACTAGCTCCATGCTTTCCCTCTCCTCCTATCCTGTGCAATCTTAGACTTTGTCAGGACTTTTGCTTTCATTGTCTTTGACTGGACTGTAGAGGGACGGACATGTGTATAGGATCTGATCTGATTGGAGCCTCCTGTGTCAAGTGTTTAAAACATCACAGAAAAACAGGAACTTGTGGCGCCGTGGCTTAGTTGGTCAAAGTGCCTGTCTAGTAAACAGGAGATCCTGGGTTCAAATCCCAGCGGTGCCTGCTGTGCCTATTTTTTTCTTTTTTTGGCGGTAATGAAGACCATGGGCGAGTCTCCAAGCCAACCAAACTTGATAGGCCTCCTGGGCTCAACAAAGACACCTGGTGTCTCCTGTCATACTTGACTGCAACATGGGTGAGGCATTTACTCCACCATGCATGACAAGAGCAGGCCCTGTGGCTTAGCTGGTCAAAGCGCCTGTCTTGTAAACAGCAGATCCTGGGTTCAAATCCCAGCAGTGCCTTCATCTATATTCATATCCAGTTTCTGAAAGCTGACAACTGAATGGTGCAATTGTTAGGCCAAAGCTGGCAACTGTCTTCCTTGACGTCTTCCTCCTCAAAAGCTGGGTCTATAAGATGCTCTGCAGGGTCACAGCTGGAAACTCATGGCACGTTGCAAGGTTTTGGCTCATTCATTATCTGGTTCATCTGCCTCGGTGTGTGTCCAAGAGGCAAAAATTAGCATTTGGCCTCAGAGATATCCGTACACAGAGAGGCTGTGGCTCCAGTCTAAGTTGGATGGGCTACATGCTTTTGTATCTCCTGGAATGTTTAAGACCCTTGACTACATAACATGGACATCCTAATCTGACCAGAACATACTGGCCTTATAGAAGGACATGGCACTTTTATGAATTATAAATAATGAACACACAGAGTGGTTCTTCAGGACTGACTCTGAAGGACACACTCGTCCATGTGTATTGTGTTTGTCACGACTTGTCGTTCCAGCGATATGAACCATATCTATTCTCCTGGGCTTTCTTCTTCAAGCTGCCAAGCTTCAAGAAAAATCTTCAACAGGTAGGATGGAAGAACGTCTATGTATCCATGCATGAGTGGGACTCCAGGGGACGGTTTGATGGGCTGCAAAGGTGTGGCTTTTAAAGGACCGTGTCATAGAGAGATTTGACAAAGTGCCCACAATATATGGGCTCTGCCAGCCACTAGTTAACACAAGTAAATAGATTTTACCACACTCAATGCTTACTACTAAAAATAAAACCAAAATTACAAGATTTGTTTGAACCAGAGAACATTTATTCAGAAAAATGAACATGGAACTTTAGAAAGATAGACTAAGAGAGTGTATGTGAATGTGTGTGTGTGTGAATGTGCATGTACGTGTATGTGTATGTGTATTTTTGAAAGTTCACCTCATGGGAGGCAGAGGCTGCAGATCACCCTGCTGTGATCCTTGCACAGGAATTTCTCACATTTGCAGCACCTGCTCCCACACTTCCTTTTTTTTGTAGTGCAAACCTTGCACTGCCTCCTGCCCTTTTGTGTGGGGTGGGTGACGGAGGGGCCTGCAGCAACTTCCTGCAGACTCACAACAAATTCGGCTGCAGATGTTGAGCGTGTGTGGAGCCACCAAACTTTCCCCCACCTCCTCGATAAACAGCCTCCTCCTGTGGCTTTTCTGTATCAGCCACGATGGCTCGACCGACGTCCACAGGATGAAGCTGTCGTGAAGTGAGACATCCAAAACATTGTGGAATAAAGCCAGGGGTCAGCGGAATGTTTTCCTCCTGGTGGAGTAGCAGCTTACAACCTGACAGAAAAAAAAAAAAAAAGCAGACAATATGAATAAATGATCTAAGTATTTCTTCTTGTGATACACATATTTCTTATTTTAAAATGCTTATATGAAGAGAAAAAAAAAACTACATATCTTTTCTGCAAGAATAAAAACTGATGCGTAATGACACATACCTTATCAAGGTTGTCGACTCCTCCCTTGCAGCGATTGTAGTCTTTGATGACAACAGGCTTCCTCTTTGGATCGTCAGTGATGTCTGGGCTCCTGTGCTTCGTGCTCAGGAGCAGCACATTTTTTCCCCGGCGGGGATGTAACTCACAAGCATCTGTGCCCTTGTAAAGGCAAAGGTGGATGAAAAGACACCTCTCCTTCTTACCGTGAGCAGATGTGGGGGAAGCTCAGGTTTGTTTCGTCGAACTGTCCCTACTACGGCCAACCTCTTTCTGAGCAGCTCATCTGCAAGTGGGAAGGAGGTGAAGAAGTTGTCACATGTAATGGTGTGGCCCTGGAGCCCCTCTGTCATCTCCAGGGCCACACGCATCCCCTGATTCACCTCCGCAAGAGCACCAGCAGCTCTGCCTGTGTAAATCTGCATTCTCCAGGTGGAAGATGACTTGACGTCGCAAGTTGCCCAAATCTTGAGGCCATATTTTGCGGGCTAATTGCCTGAACTGCAGCGGCTTTTGAAGGGGACAAGTTGTTCGTCTATACAAATATTTCTGTCTGGGTTAAACAGCAAAGGCAGGCTGTACCCCCACACCTCGCAGACTCTGCGGAAGGCAGACAGCTTGTCGTCGCGCCGTCTGGGTCGGGTGAGCTTGTCATGGAACCTGACGGTGCTATTTATTTGTTTGAATCTTTTCAGGGACATCGTGGCCCAGAAAATGCTGCGGCCCGACTCCTCCCCCCAGAGGCTGATGGTAGCTTCATTTTTGGAGCGGTAAACTCCAGCGAGGATGAGCAGCCCCACGTAGGCCTGTAGCTCCTCCAGGTCAGCATCCCTTCTGTCAGCCACTGTACGCCTTCCCTGCAGATTTGTCATTGCCACAACATGCTGCCAGACGTCTTCTGTCAGGAAGAGCGCAAAACTGGATGCCGGGTCTCTAATTCTGGCTGTGGCGTATCAGGTGGGTCCCGGGACCAAACCTGTGGCTGCAGGGGTGTATTGAAGGGTCTCAGCATTGGCTGGAGACCGGGATATTTCACCATTCCTAGATCTCCACTCCTGCTGGTCTCCTTCTTCCATCTCCTCCTCACTCTCATCGTCACTGGTAGCAGATGTGTCAGCAGGCTCCTCCACCTCTGAGGCCTCCTCTGTGTCAGAGGTGGAAACCTCTGAGGAGGATGAGAAATCCTCCTCACTCTGAGTGAGTCTGTTTCTGGTGAAACAAAACTCAGCAGGTGGTCTCTGAAAACAGAAGGGAATCTCTCAGGAGACACGTGATAAACAAGCAAGAAGCTTTAAGGCAGGTCTTTATTTCAGCCTACTGGGTTTATCTTAAGAGTTATGGAAGCAGCAATGTCCAAAACTGACAGTGAACTTTCCAAACCCAGGTTTTATTTACATCTGAAGAATTTTCATATGACGCATCTGTGTTGCATTTCATTTTGCATCGGGTTCTCCTGATGATTGAAGTCTGTGGAAGCATAGGCCTGTAAGTACAGCAGAGTGGTGAATAATACAGATGACAGTCACATGTATTCCTTCCTTGACACCTGTGCTGTTCTATCCTGTGGCTAACAACATGTCAACCTCATTTGTCATAATTTCTCTTAATTTGGGTTAATCGTAGTTCTGTTTCTTTGAAAGGCAGCAGATCTTAACAGCTCATCAGTGCCTCATGGAAGGAATAATCTGTGAGTTTCTTGAACAAACAGAGAAAATATGAATGCCAAAGTGAAACACTTTCAACTTTTCCTTGAAAGTCTATGAAATGACTGAAGAGGGAAGGACAGGTGTGGCTTTTAAGGCACCATGTAAGAGAGAGATTTGAAAAAGTGCCCGTAGTATACTGTCTAGGCCAGCCACAGGCTCAGTGGACATGCATGTCTCTGTGGCGCAATCGGCCAGCGCGCTCGGCTGTTAACCGAGAGGATGGTGGTTCGAGCCCACCCAGGGACGAGCAGTATTTATGAAGCAGTGAATAACGCTGGGTGCTCGCGCCCTAGGGAACTAAATGAGCAACTTTAGCATTTAGATAAAGAGGCCAGTGTGTTGAGACCGGTCGCCTGTCTTCTCAAACAGGACCTCAAAGTCACATCAACTCTGTCTCCTATTGGGCTATTTAGCTGGATTTAACAATCAATCTGTTCAACTATGTTACACCAGGGATGGCCTGGGCTGGCTCCTGTGTTTGCCAAGGCTTGTCAGCTCTGTGCTTTGTCTGGACTGTAGAGGAAACGACAGATGTAAAGGATTTGATCTGATTGGAGCCTGTTGTGTCGAGTGTGTAAAACATCTCTGACAAACAGGGACTTGTGGCGCCGTGGCTTAGTTACAAAGCGCCTGTCTAGTAAACAGCAAAAGTCTTGACCAAGCCTAGGCTTGAACAGGACAGGAGGAGAGGGAAAGCACAGAGCTGTCAAGCCTTCCCTGGCTTTCTGTCGAAAGAGGGGACAGGAGACACTCTTGACTTTACAGTTCTGTTTGACAAGACTTGTGCCAAGCATCCCGCACCATTAACAGTTAGATGAATACAGCTCGTCCCTGGGTGGGCTCGAACCACCAACCTCTCGGTTAACAGCCGAGCGCGCTGGCCGATTGCGCCACAGAGACATACATTGCCCCTGAGCCCCCGTGGCTGGCCCTCACCATATACTGTGGGCACTTTGTCAAATCTCTCTTTGACATGGTCCTTTCAAAGCCACACCTTTGAGCCCTTCAGTGCATCTTCTGGAGTCCCACTCATCCACAGACACATGGATGTCTATCCATCCTACCTGTGGAAGATTTTTCTTGAAGCTTGGCAGCTTGAAGAAGAAAGCCCAGGAGACAAGAAATGGTTCATAAAGCCAGACCAAAGTCGTGACAAACACAATACACATGGATGAGTGTGTCATTCAGAGTCCGTCCTGAAGAACCACTCTGTGTGTTCATTATTATCATTTATAAAAGTGCCATGTCCTTCTATAAGGCCAGTTTGTTCTGGTCAGATTGGGATGTCCATGTTATGTAGTCAAGGGTCTTAAAAATTCCAGGAGTTGCAAAAGCATGTAGCCCATCCAACTTAGACTGGAGCCACAGCCTCTCTGTGTACAGATACCTCTTAGGCCAAAAGCAGGTTTTTGCCTCTTCAATGCATACCAAGGTGATGAACCCAGATTATTAGAGGAGAGACACAAGCCTGTAGGACAGTTCCACCACACGACCTGGAACAAATTGAAGCCTTGCAATGTGCTGTGATTTGCCAGGCCAGACCCTGTTAAGCACCTGACAGACCTGACTCCTGCAGAGAGACAGGGCCCTATCTAAAATTGTCGTGGTCAGCCTGTGCAACCTGTGGCCTGACTAACGAACAGTTTGCTTGTCAGGTTTCAGATGTTGAAGCTGTCACAGTTCAAGTGCATGGATGAAGGCACTGCTGGGATTTGAACCCAGGATCTCCTGTTTACAAGACAGGCGCTTTGACCAGCTAAGCCACAGCGCCTGGTTTTCACAAGCATCCTCCAGCAAATTACCCACCTGTGTTGCAGTCAAGTATGACAGAAGACAAGGGGTGTCTTTGTTGAGCCTAGAAAGCCTATCAACTATGGCTGACTTTGAGACTCCCCCATGGTCTTCCTTTCTGCCACATAAGAAAAATTAAAGAGGCACAGCAGGCACCGCTAGGATTTGAACCCAGGATCTCCTGTTTACTAGACAGGCGCTTTAACCAACTAAGCCACGGCGCCACAAGTTCCTGCTTTTCTGTGATGTTTTAAACACATGACACAGGAGGCTCCAATCAGATCAGCTCCTGTACACCTGTCTTTCCCTCTTCAGTCCAAACAAAGACAATGAAAGCAAAAGTCCTGACCAAGCCTAAGATCGCACAGGACAGGAGGAGAGGGAAAGCACAGAGCTGACAAGTGTTGGAAAACACAGAAGCCAGCCAAGCTCATCCCTGGCTCTGTGTAGAAAGAGGGGCCAGAGACAGAGTTGATGTGACTTTAAGGTCCTGTTTGACAAAGCACAGAGCTGCCGAATGAACACCAGTCGTCCCTGGATGGGCTCGAACCACCAACCTCTCGATTAACAGCTAAGCGTGCTGGCCAATTGCTCCACAGAGACATGCTTATCTCAAGTCCTGTGGCTGGCAGAGCCAGTATACTGCAGGCACTTTGTCAGTACCTCTCTGACACGGCTCATTAAAAGCCACACCCCCTGAGCCAGTCAACGCTTCCCCTGGAGTCCCACTTATCCACAAACATATAAAAGTCTGTCCATCCTAACTGGAGAAGATATTTCTTAAAACTTGGCCACATGAAGAATAAAGCCCAGGAGACTCAAAGGGCTTAAGATCATCATCAATAAACATGCCACCTCCTTCTTAAAGGCCAGTAGGTTCAACTCGCAATAGGATGTCCATGTCATGTTCATAACTGTCTCAAAAGTTCCAGAAGTTGGAAAAGCATGTACCCCATCCAAGACTGGAGCCACAGCCTCTATATACAGATATCATTGAGGCCAAATGCAGGCTTTTGCCTCCTCTAGACAACTTATGTATATAATGGAGGAGAGACACAAGCCAGTGGGAAAATTTCACCACACTACCTGTAACAAGCCAAACACTGAACAAATTGCTGGCTCTGACCCTGTTAAGTACCTGACAGACCCAGCTCCAGAGGAGAGACGGGGTCATTTCCCAAAAGCCTCCAGGACAACCTGTGTCAAGATGAAAACACACTTGAGTTGACAGGTTTGAGATGGTGAAACTGTCACTGGCAAAGGGCATGGGCGAAGGCACCGCTGGGATTTGAACCCAGGATCTCCTGTTTACTAGACAGGCGCTTTAACCAACTAAGCCACGGCGCCACAAGTCCGTGTTTGTCAGAGATGTTTCACACAGTCAACACAATAGGCTCCAAACAGATCAGCTCCGGTTCATCTGTCGTTCCCTCTACAGTCCAGACAAAGCACAGAGCTGACAAGCCTTGGCAAACACAGGAGCCAGCACCTGGTGAAACATAGTTGAACAGATTGATTGTAAAATCCAGATTAATGGTTCAAGAGTGGCACCTTATGTTTTTTTATATGTAAGTACGACATAGCTTCAGGGTAGAAATGGTGTTGCATCCTGGGTAGTTCCTCACTGCTGTGGAGGAACTGCTGCAGGTAATGTGTCTAAATCTTTCTGTGATAATGTATAACTACCATCACGTAACATACACACACATAAGTGAAATTGATGAAACCTAGGATAATTTTTAGTTTCTTAACTTTTTCATGAGTTCACCCTTCGGTTTTGTATGTTTCAAGCCACATAAAAGATTGCTGGCTAGCAGCTAATATTAGCAACATCCTTCTTTCAGGTTGGAGTGCATATGTGTATGTACATTAAAAGACCTTGCAGCTTCCATGATTGGCTCTGTAATGAATTTGTAAAGAAGATGGCCTGCAATTATACACTGGGTCACAGTAGCTCTGTGTAGAAAGAGGGACCAGGAGACATAGTTGACGTGACTTAAAGGACCTGTTTGACAAGACAGGCACCCAGTCTCAAGACACAGGCTTCTTTCTGTGGTCCCTGCACCATTTACTGCATATAAATACTGCTCGTCCCTGGGTGGGCTCGAACCACCAACCTCTCGGTTAACAGCCAAGCGCGCTGGCCGATTGCGCCACAGAGACATGCATGGCGCCAGAGCCCATGGCTGGTCGAGCCAGTATACTGTGGGAACTTACTCAAATCTTGATCAAACGTGGCGCATGTAGAGCCACACCTTTTGAGCCCTTCAGTGCATCTTCTGGAGTCCCACTCATCCACAGACACATGGATGTCTATCCATCCTACCTGTGGAAGATTTTTCTTGAAGCTTGGCCTCTTGAAGAAGAAAGCCAAGGGGACTCAGAGGGCTTAAGTTAAAATGGTTCATATAGCTGGATTCATGAGTCACGACAAACACGATACACATGAATAAATGTGTAATGCAGAGTCAATGATGGACCACTCTGTGAGTTCAGTCTTTATCATTTGTAAAAGCCTTACCTCTTTCTATTAGGCCAGCAGGTTCAGCTCAGATAAGGATGTCCCTGTAATGTACTCAACAGTCTCAAACCATCCAGGAGATGCAAAAGTGTTAAGCACATTCAACTCAGACTGTAGCTGCATCGTCTCTGTATACAGATATCTCTGAGGCCAAATGAAGGTTGTTGCCTCTTTGACACCCACAAGGCCATTTACACATATAATGGAGGAGAGACACAAGCCAGATGGAAAATTCCACAACACTACCTGCAACAAGCCAAAGACTCACAAGACTCTTTCTAAAAGTGTCTGGGACAACCTGTGCAAGGTTTGTCCAGTTGAAAACAGACTACAGTTGTCAGCTTTAAGCTGATGAAGCAGTCACTGGGAAAGAGCATGGATAAAGGCACCGCTGGGATTTGAACCCAGGATGTCCAGTTTACTGGACAGGCACTTTGACCAACTATGCCCAGTTCTATGAGTCAAACAGACTCACCACTGGTTTCTGTGTGGGTTTAACGTCCAGCTGAGGGGAAATTGTGCCTGGGTTCTCAGGTCTAGAGTCTTGGAACCAGAACCTTTTGCATTCACATAAAAAGGCCAGTGTCTTGAGACTGGGCTCCTGACTTGTCAAACAAGACCTTGAAGTCACATCAAGATTGTCTCCTGGCCCCTCTTTCTAACTATAACTATGAACCCAAAGACTTTGTGAAAAGAAGGCGCTGTGGCTTAGTTGGTCAAAGCGCCTGTCTAGTACACAGGAGATCCTGGGTTCAAATCCCAGCAGTGCCTTCACTCATGCTCTTTAAGTGAGAGTTTCAACATCTGAGACCTGACAATCAAACTGTTCGTTAGTCAGGCCAAAGCTTGCACAGGCTGTCCCTGACAATTTTAGATAGGGCCCCTTCTCCACAAGAGCCAGGTCTGTCTGGTGCTGAACAGGGTCTGGCCTGGCAACTCACAGCACATTGCAAAGCTTCATTTTGTTACAGGTAGTGTGGTGGAACTGTCCTACAGGCTTGTGTCTCTCCTCTAATTATCTGGCTACATCACCTCTGTGTGTCCATGGATGAGTGGGCCTCCAGAAGATGCACTGAAAGGCTCAAAAGGTGTGGCTTATAATGCACCATGTTCGAAATAGATTTGACAAAGTGACCAGAGTATTCTTCAAACAGCCTAGCTTCAAGAAAAACCTCCATAAGTAGGAAAGACAGACTTCAATGTGTCCGCCATTGAGCTGGACTCCAGGGGATGCTGTTGAGGCACCATGTCAGGGAGAGAGAGCTGACAAAGTGCCCGCAGTATATTGTCTAGGCCAGCCACGGGCTCAATGCATGTCTCTGTGGCGCAATCGGCCAGCGTGCTCGGCTGTTAACCGAGAGGTTGGTGGTTCGAGCCCACCCAGGGACGAGCAGTACTTATCCAACTGTAAATGATGCAGAGTGATGGGTGCTTACACCTGTAGTCTCTTGCATCTACAAAAAGAGGCCTGTGTCTTGAGACTGGGTGCCCATCTTGTCAAACAGGACCTTAAAGTCAAGTCAACTTTGTCTCCTGGCCCCTCTTTCTAAACAGAGCCAGGGATGGCGTAGTCTGGCTCCTGTTTGCCAAGGTTTGCTAGCTCCATGCTTTCCCTCTCCTCCTGTCCTGTGCAATCTTAGACTTTGTCAGGACTTTTGCTTTCATTGTCTTTGACTGGACTGTAGAGGGACGGACATGTGTATAGGAGCTGATCTGATTGGAGCCTCCTGTGTTGAGTCTGAGAAACATCACAGAAAAGCAGGAACTTGTGGCGCCGTGGCTTAGTTGGTCAAAGTGCCTGTCTAGTAAACAGGAGATCCTGGGTTCAAATCCCAGCGGTGCCTGCTGTGCCTATTTTTTTCTTTTTTGGCAGTAATGAAGACTTTGGGCGAGTCTCCAAGCCAACCAAACTTGATAGGCCTCCTGGGCTCAACAAAGACACCTGGTGTCTCCTGTCATACTTGACTGCAACATGGGTGAGGCATTCACTCCACCATGCATGACAAGAGCAGGCGCTGTGGCTTAGTTGGTCAAAGCGCCTGTCTTGTAAACAGCAGATCCTGGGTTCAAATCCCAGCAGTGCCTTCATCCATATTCATATCCAGTTTCTAAAAGCTGACAACTGAATGGTGCAATTGTTAGGCCAAAGCTGGCAACTGTCTTCCTTGACGTCTTCCTCCTCAAAAGCTGGGTCTATAAGATGCTCTGCAGGGTCACAGCTGGAAACTCATGGCACGTTGCAAGGTTTTGGCTCATTCATTATCTGGTTCATCTGCCTCGGTGTGTGTTCAAGAGGCAAAAACCTGCTTTTGGCCTCAGAGGTATCTGTACACAGAGAGGCTGTGGCTCCAGTCTAAGTTGGATGGGCTACATGCTTTTGCATCTCCTGGAAAGTTTAAGACCCTTGACTACATAACATGGACATCCTAATCTGACCAGATCATACTGGCCTTATAGAAGGACATGGCACTTTTATGAATTATAAATAATGAACACACAGAGTGGTTCTTCAGGACTGACTCTGAATGACACACTCGTCCATGTGTATTGTGTTTGTCACGACCTGTCGTTCCAGTGATATGAACCATATCTATTCTCCTGGGCTTTCTTCTTCAAGCTGCCAAGCTTCAAGAAAAATCTTCCACAGGTAGGATGGAAGGACGTCTATGTATCCATGCATGAGTGGGACTCCAGGGGATGTTTTGATGGGCTGCAAAGGTGTGGCTTTTAAAGGGCCGTGTCATAGAGAGATTTGACAAAGTGCCCACAGTATATGGGCTCTGCCAGCCACTAGTTAACACAAGTAAATAGATTTTACCCCACTCAATGCTTACTACTAAAAATAAAACCAAAATTACAAGATTTATTTGAACCAGAGAACATTTATTCAGAAAAATGAACATGGAACTTTAGAAAGATAGACTAAGAGAGTGTACTTGAATGTGTATGTACGGTGTATGTGTATGTGTATTTTTGAAAGTTCACCTCATGGGAGGCAGAGGCTGCAGATCACCCTGCTGTGATCCTTGCACAGGAATTTCTCACATTTGCAGCACCTGCTCCCACACTTCCTTTTTTTTCAGTGCAAACCTTGCACTGCCTCCTGCCCTTCTGTGTGGGGTGGGTGACGGAGGGGCCTGCAGCAACTTCCTGCAGACTCGCAACAAATTCGGCTGCAGATGTTGAGCGTGGAGGGTGCCCTCTTCTTTTTGTGTGGAGCCACCAAACTTTCCCCCAGACATCCAAAACATTGTGGAATAAAGCCAGGGGTCAGTGGGATGTTTTCCTCCTGGTGGAGTAGCAGCTTACAACCTGACAGAAAAAAAACAACAAAAAAAACAAAAGCAGATAACATGAATAAATGATCTCAGTATTTTTTTCTTGTGATACACATATTTCTTATTTGAAAATGCTTATATGAAGAGAAAAAAAATAACTACATATCTTTTCTGCAAGAATAAAAACTGATGCGTAATGACACATACCTTATCAAGGTTGTCGACTCCTCCCTTGCAGCGATTGTAGTCTTTGATGACAACAGGCTTCCTCTTTGGATCGTCAGTGATGTCTGGGCTCCTGTGCTTCGTGCTCAGGAGCAGCACATTTTTTCCCCAGCGGGGATGTAACTCACAAGCATCTATGCCCTTGTAAAAGCGAATGAAAAGACACCTCTCCTTCTTACCGTGAGCAGATGTGGGGGAAGCTCAGGTTTGTTCCGTCGAACTGTCCCTACTAGGGCCAACCTCCTTCTGAGCAGCTCATCTGCAAGTGGGAAGGAGGTGAAGAAGTTGTCGCATGTAATGGTGTGGCCCTGGCGCCCCTCTGTTATCTCCAGGGCCACACGCATCCCCTTGTTCACCTCCGCAGGAGCACCAGCAGCTCTGCCTGTGTAAATCTGCATTCTCCAGGTGGAAGATGTCTTGACGTCGCAAGTTGCCCAAATCTTGAGGCCATATTTCGCGGGCTTGTTGGGTTTGTATTGCCTGAAACTGCAGCGGCTTTTGAAGGGGACAAGTTGTTCTTCTATACAAATATTTCCGTCTGGGTTAAACAGCAAAGGCAGGCTGTACCCCCACATCTCCCAGACTCTGCGGAAGGCAGCCAGCTTGTCATTGCCGTCTGGGTCGGGTGAGCTTCTCATGGAACCTGATGGTGCTATTTATTCGTTTGAATCTTTTCAGGGACATCGTGGCCTGGAAAATGCTGCGGCCCGACTTCTCCCCCCAGAGGCTGATGGTAGCTTCATTTTTGGAGCGGTAAACTCCAGCGAGGATGAGCAGCCCCACGTAGGCCTGTAGCTCCTCCAGGTCAGCATCCCTTCTGTCAGCCACTGTACGCCTTCCCTGCAGATTTGTCATTGCCACAACATGCTGCAAGATTTCTTCTGTCAGGAAGAGCACAAAACTGGATGCTGGGTCTCTAATTCTGGCTGTGGCGTATCGGGTGGGTCCCGGGACCAAACCTGTGGCTACAGGGGTGTATCGGAGGGTCTCAGCATTGGTTGGAGACAAGGATATTTTACCACTCCTAGATCTCCACTCCTGCCGGTCTCCTTCTTCCATCTCCTCCTCACTCTCATCGTCACTGGTAGCAGATGTGTCAGCAGGCTCCTCCACCTCTGAGGACTCCTCTGTGTCAGAGGTGGAAACCTCTGAGGAGGATGAGAAATCCTCCTCACTCTCTGTCTCCATGATAACACCTTGTTTTTATTTCTCCAGCCTGCATCACTGATGGTAAACTCAATGAACATGATCAGCTCAGGCACAGTTTCCCCTCAGCTGGATGTTAAACTCACACAGAAACCAGCGGTGAGTCTGTTTCTGGTGAAACAAATCTCAGCAGGTGGTCCCTGAAAACAGAAGGGAATCTCTCAGGAGAAACATGATAAACAAGCAAGAAGCTTTAAGCAGGTCTTTATTTCAGTTTGCTGAGTTTATCTTAAGAGTTATGTAAGCAGCAATGTCCAAAACTGACAGTGAACTTTCCAAACCTAGGTTTGATTTACATCTTAAGAATTTTCATTTGACGCTTTTGAGCTGCATGTCATTTTGAATCGGGCTCTCCTGATAATTGAAGTCTGCGAAAGCATAGGCCTGTAAGTACAGCAGAGTGGTGAATAATACAGTTAACAGTCACATGTATTCCTTCCTTGACACCTGTGCTGTTCTATCCTGTGGCTAACAACATGTCAACCTCATTTGTCATAATTTCTCTTAATTTGGGTGAATCATAGTTCTGTTTCTTTTAAAGGCATCAGATCTTAACAGCTCATCAGTGCCTCATGGAAGGAATAATCTGTGAGTTTCATGAACAAACAGAGAAAATATGAATGCCAAAGTGAAACACTTTCAACTTTTCCTTGAAAGTCTTTGAAATGACTGAAGAGGGATGAACAGGTGTGGCCTTAAGGGCAGTGTCAAAGAGAGATTTGACAAAGCGCCTGCAGTATAGTGGATCGGCCAATCAGAGGCTCAGTAGACATGCATGTCTCTGTGGCGCAATCGGCCAGCGCGCTCGGCTGTTAACCGAGAGGTTGGTGGTTCGAGCCCACCCAGGGACGAGTGGTATTTATCCAACTGTAGATGGTGCAGGTGCTGGGTGCTCAGGTCTGGATGCTTGGCACGTGTGATGTCAAAAAGAACAGTAAGTCAAGAGTGTCTCCTGTCCCCTCTTTCGACACAAAGCCAGGGAAGGCTGGTCAGCTCTGTGCTTTCCCTCTCCTCCTGTCCTGTTCAAGCCAAGGCTTGGTCAGAACTTTTGCTTTCATTGTCTTTGTTTGGACTGAAGAGGGAAAGACATGTGTATAGGAGCTGATCTGATTGGAGCCTCCTGTTTCAGGTGTTTAAAACATCACAGAAAAGCAGGAACTTGTGGCGCCGTGGCTTAGTTGGTCAAAGTGCCTGTCTAGTAAACAGGAGATCCTGGGTTCAAATCCCAGCGGTGCCTGCTGAGCCTCTTTAATTTTTATTATTTGGCAGTAAGGAAGACCATGGGCGCATCTCAAAGCCAACCATATTTGATAGGCTTTCTAGGCTCAACAAAGACACCCCTTGTCTTCTGTCATACTTGACTGCAACACAGGTGGGTAAATTGCTTACGGATGCTTGTGAAAAGCAGGTGCTGTGGCTTAGCTGGTCAAAGCGCCTGTCTTGTAAACAGGAGATCCTGGGTTCAAATCCCAGCAGTGCCTTCACCCATGCACTTGAACAGTGACAGCTTCAACATCTGAGACCTGACAAGCAAACTGTACGTTAGTCAGGCCACAGGTTGACCACGACAGTTTTAGATAGGGCCCTGTCTCTCTGCAGGAGTAAGGTCCGTCAGGTGCTTAACAGGGTCTGGCCTGGATACTCACAGCACATTGCAAGGCTTCAATTTATTACAGGTAGTGTGGTGGAACTGTCCTACAGGCTTGTGTCTCTCCTCTAACAATCTGGGTACATTGCCTTGGTATGCATTGAAGAGGAAAAAACCTGCTTTGGCCTCAGAGGTATCTGTATACAGAGAGGCTGTGGCTCCAGTCTAAGTTGGATGGGCTACATGCTTTTGCATCTCCTGGAAAGTTTAAGACCCTTGACTACATAACATGGAAATCCTAATCTGACCAGAACATACTGGCTTTATAGAAAGAGGTAGGGCTTTTTCAAATGATAAAGACTGAACTCACAGAGTGGTCCATCATTGACTCTGCATTACACACTTATTCATTTGCATTGTGTTTGTCATGACTCATGAATCCGGCTATATGAACCAATTTAACTTAAGCCCCCTGAGTCCCCTTGGCTTTCTTCTTGAAAAGGCCAAGCTTCAATAAATATCTTCCACAGGTAGGATGGATAGACATGTCTGTGCATGAGTGGGACTCCAGGAGATGCACTGAAGGGCTCAAAAGATGTGGCTCTTAATGCGCCACGTTAGATACAGATTTGACTAAGGGCCCGCAGTATACTGGCTCAACCAGCCATGGGCTCAGGTGACTCTTCGTCTCTGTGGCGCAATCGGCCAGCGCGCTCGGCTGTTAACCGAGAGGTTGGTGGTTCAAGCCCACCCAGGGACGAGCATCTTTTATCCATGGGTGCTCAGGTCTGAGGACTCAGTTAGAACTCCTTTTCCTTCCTTGTAAGATTTCCCTGTCTTGAGACTGAGTACTGGGTACCACTGGAAAAAAGCCTTTCGTCCCTGGGTGGGCTCGAATCACCAACCTCTCGGTTAACAGCCGCACGCGCTGGCCAATTGCGCCACAGAGACATGCATGGCCCCTGAGCCCGTGGCTGGCCGACACCAGATACTGCAGGCACTTTGTCAGTACCTCTCTGACAAGGCCCTTTAAAAGCCACACCCCCCGAGCCAGTCAGCGCTTCCCCTGGAGTCCCACATATCAAAGGGCTGAAGATCATCATTTATAAACATGCCATACCTTTCGTAAAGGCCAGTAGGTTCAGCTCAGACATGGATGTCCATGTAATGTTCATAAAAGTCTAAAAAGATCCAGAAGTTGGAAAAGCATGAACCCCATCCAACGTAGACTGGAGCCACTCCACCACTGTATACAGAAAACTTTGAGGCCAAATTAATGTTTTTGCCTCTTTGACACCCACTTGGCAACTTATACCTCTAAAGGAGGGGAGACACAAGCCAGTAGGAAAATTCCACCACACTACCTGTAACAAGCCAAATACACACAACGTGCTATGAGTTGCTGCAGCTCCCAAGGAGAGACGTGACAATTTCTAAAACCCTCCAGGACAACCTGTGTCCAGATGAAAACACACTTGAGTTGACAGCTTTCAGATGGTGAAACAGTCACTGGCAAAGAGCATGGGCAAAGGCACCGCTGGGATTTGAACCCAGGATCTCCTGTTTACTAGACAGGCGCTTTGACCAACTAAGCCACTGCGCCACAAGTCCCTGCTCATCAGTGATGTGTTACAAAGTCGAAACAATATGCTCCAATCAGATCAGCTCCTGTTCATCTGTCTTTCCCTCTTCAGTCCAGACAAAGCACAGAGCTGACAAGCCTTGGCAAACACAGGAGCCAGCCCCTGGTTTGACATAGTTGGACAGATTGATTGTAAAATCCAGATTAATGGTTCAACAGTGGCACCTCCTGTTTTTTTTAATGTAATTTCAACATAGCTTCAGGGTAGAAATGGTGTTGCATCCTGGGTAGTTCCTCACTCATGTGGATTAACTGCTGCAGGTAATGTGTCTAAATCTTTCTGTGATAATGTATAACTAACATCATGTAACACAAACACACAAAAGTGAAATTGATTAAACCTGGGTCATTTTTAAAGTTTCTTTACTTTTATTTTGCCATGTTTTTAATGAGTTCACCCTTCGGTTTTTTATGTTTGAAGCAATATAAAAGATCGCTAGCTCCCGGCTAACAGTAGCAACATCCATCTTTCAGGTTGGAGTTCCTCTCTGACATAGCTCATTCAAAGCCACACCCCCTGAGCCAGTCAGCGCTTCCCCTGGAGTCCCACTTATCCACAGACATATAAAAGTCTGTCCATCCTAACTGTAAGAGATTTCTTAAAACTTGGCCACATGGAGAAGAAAGCCCAGGAGACTCAAAGGGCTCAAGTTCATCATCTATAAACAAGCCACCTCCCTATTAAAGGCCAGTAGGTTCACATTAGGATGTCCAAGTCATGTGCATAACTATCTCAAAAGTTCCAGAAGTTGGAGAAGCATGTACCCCATCCAAGACCGGAGCCACGCTGCCTCGTCTCTGTATACAGATATTGTTGAGGCCAAAGGCAGATTTTTGCCTCCTCTAGGCAACTTATACATATAATGGAGGAGAGGCACAAGCCAGTGGGAAAATTTCACCACACTACCTGTAACAAGCCAAACACTCAACAAATTGCTATAAGTTGCTGGCTCTGACCCTGTCAAGTACCTGATAGACCCAGCTCCAGAGGAGAAACGGGGTCATTTCCCAAAAGCCCTCAGGACAACCTGTGTCCAGATGAAAACACATTTGATTTGACAGGTTTGAGATGGTGAAACTGTCACTGGCAAAGGGCATGGGCGAAGGCACCGCTGGGATTTGAACCCAGGATCTCCTGTTTACTAGACAGGCGCTTTGACCAACTAAGCCACGGTGCCACAAGTTGCTGTTCATCAGTGATGTTTTACAAACTCCACACAATAGGCTCCAATCAGATCAGATCCTGTACATCTGTCTTTCCCTCTTCAGTCCAGACAAAGCACAGAGCTGACAAGCCTTGGCTAACACAGGAGCCAGCCCCTGGTGTAACATAGTTGAACAGAATGATTGTTAAATCCAGATTAATGGTTCAATTGTGACACCTAGTGATTTTTTATATGTAAGTTTGACTTAGCCTCTGGGTTGAAATGGTGTTGCATCCTGGGTAGTTCCTCACTCATGTGGATTAACTGCTGCAGGTAATGTGTCTAAATCTTTCTGTGTTCATGTATAACTAACATCACGTAGCACACACACATAAGTGAAATTGATGAAACCTAGGATAATTTTTAGTTTCTTAACTTTTTCATGAGTTCACCCTTCGGTTTTGTATGTTTCAAGCCACATAAAAGATCGTTAGCTCCCAGCTAATATCAGCAACATCCATCTTTCAGGTTGGAGTGTGTATGTGTGTATGTACATTAAAAGACCTTGCAGCTTCCATGATTGGCTCTGGCGATGAATTTGTAAAGATGATGGCCTGCAATTATACACTGGGTCACAGTAGCTCTGTGTAGAAAGAGGGGCCAGGAGGCAAAGTTTATGTGAGTTGAACAACCTGTTTGACAAGACAGGCACCGAGTCTAAAGACACAGGCTTCTTTCTGTGGACCCTGCACCATTTACTGCTGTATAAATACTGCTCGTCCCTGGGTGGGCTCGAACCACCAACCTCTCGGTTAACAGCCGAGCGCGCTGACCGATTGCGCCACAGAGACGTGCATGTCTCCTGAGCCCATGGCTGGTTGAGCCAGTATACTGCAGAAACTTACTCAAATCTTGATCTAACGCGGCGCATTAAGAGCCACACCTTTTGAGCCCTTCAGTGCATCTCCTGGAGTCCCACTCATCCACAGACACATGAATGTCTATCCATCCTACCTGTGGAAGATATTTCTTGAAGCTTGGCCTCTTGAAGAAGAAAGCCAAGGAGACTCAGAGGGCTTAAGTTGAAATGGTTCATGTAGCTGGATTCATGAGTCACGACAAACACAATACATATGAAAAAGTTTGTAATGCAGAGTCAATGATGGAGCACTGTGAGTTTAGTCTTTATCATTTGTAAAAGCCCTACCTCTTTCTATTAGGCCAGCAGGTTCAGCTCAGATAAGGATGTTCCTGTTCTGTACTCAACAGTCTCAAACCATCCAGGAGATGCAAAAGTGTTAAGCACATTCAACTCAGACTGGAGCCGCATCATCTCTGTATACAGATATCTCTGAGGCCAAATGAAGGTTTTTGCCTCTTTGACACCCACAAGGCCATTTACACATATAATGGAGGAGAGACACAAGCCAGATGGAAAATTCCACAACACTCCCTGCAACAAGCCAAAGACTCACAATGTGAGATGAGTTACAGGCCGTAACCCTGCAGAGCACCTGATGGACAAAGCTCCCGAGGAGAGACAGGACTGTTTCTAAAAGTGTCTGGGACAACCTGTGCAAGCTTTGTCCAGTTTAAAACAGACTACAGTTGTCAGTTTTAAGCTAATGAAGCAGTCACTGGGAATGAGCATGGATTAAGGCACTGCTGGGATTTGAAACCAGGATCTCCTGTTTACTGGACAGGCACTTTGACCAACAAGATTGTCTCCTGGCCCCTCTTTCTAACTATAAATATAAACCCAAAGACGACTGTGAAAAGAAGGCGCTGTGGCTTAGTTGGTCAAAGCGCCTGTCTAGTAAACAGGAGATCCTGGGTTCAAATTCCAGCAGTGCCTTCAGCCATGCTCTTTAACAGTGAGAGTTTCAAGATCTGAAACCTGACAAGCCATCTGTGTGTTCAACAGGCCAAAGCTTGCACAGGTTGTCCCTAGCAATTTTAGATAGGGCCCCTTCTCCACAAGAGCCAGGTCTGTCAGGTGCTTAACAGGGTCTGGCCTGGCAACTCACAGCACATTGCAAGGCTTCATTTTGTTACAGGTAGTGTGGTGGAACTGTCCTACAGGCTTGTGTCTCTCCTCTAATTATCTGGCTACATCACCTCTGTGTGTCCATGGATGAGTGGGGCTCCAGGAGATGCACTGAAAGGCTCAAAAGGTGTGGCTTTTAATGCACCGTGTTAGATATAGATTTGACAGTGATCACAGTATACTGCCTCAGCCAGCCATGGGCCCAGGGGACATTCAGGTCTCTGTGGCGCAATCGGCCAGCGCGCTCGGCTGTTAACCGAGAGGTTGGTGGTTCGAGCCCACCCAGGGGCGAGCAGTTTATCACAGGGATCTAGGTGGTCAGGTCTGGAAACTCTGCACAAGTGCCTTGTGCACTTCACTGTTTCACCATCTCAGAGCTCCCCACTAACCATGTGTTTGTCAGGCCATTGCTTGCAATGGTTGTCCCAGACGCTTTTAGAGAGGGCCCCTTCTCTCCTCAGGAGCCACTTCTATCAGGTGCTCAGCAAGATCAGAGCTGGACAAAAAACAGCCATTGCAAGGCTTTGGCTTGTTACAGGTAGGTGTCTGTTCTTTTCCGTTTCCTTAAACTTTTGAGAGCACAACATGGACATCCTAATCTGACCAGAACATACTGGCCTTATAGAAGGACATGGCACTTTAATAAATTATAAATACTGAATACACTGTGTGGTCTTTCAGAATCCACTCTCAATGACACACTCATCTATGTGTATTGTGTTTGTCACAACTCTATGAACTATATAAACTTAAGCCTTTTGAGTCTCCTGGGGTTTCTTCTTCAAACAGCCTAGCTTCAAGAAAAATCTTCCACAGGTAGGAAAGACAGACTTCAATGTGTCCGCCATTGAGCGGGACTCCAGGGGATGCTTTTGAGGCACCATGTCAGGGAGAGAGAGCTTACAAAGTGCCCGCAGTATATTGTCTAGGCCAGCCACGGGCTCAGTAGACATGCATGTCTCTGTGGCGCAATTGGCCAGCGCGCTCGGCTGTTAACCGAGAGGTTGGTGGTTCGAGCCCACCCAGGGACGAGCTGTATTTATCCAACTGTATATGATGCAGAGTGATGGCTGCTTACACCTGTAGTCTCTTGCATCTACAAAAAGAGGCCTGTGTCTTGAGACTGGGTGCCCATCTTGTCAAACAGGACCTTAAAGTCAAGTCAACTTTGTCTCCTGGCCCCTCTTTCTAAACAGAGCCAGGGATGGCGTAGTCTGGCTCCTGTTTGCCAAGGTTTGCTAGCTCCATGCTTTCCCTCTCCTCCTGTCCTGTGCAATCTTAGACTTTGTCAGGACTTTTGCTTTCATTGTCTTTGACTGGACTGTAGAGGGACGGACATGTGTATAGGAGCTGATCTGATTGGAGCCTCCTGTGTTGAGTCTGAGAAACATCACAGAAAAGCAGGAACTTGTGGCGCCGTGGCTTAGTTGGTNCAACTGTAAATGATGCAGAGTGATGGGTGCTTACACCTGTAGTCTCTTGCATCTACAAAAAGAGGCCTGTGTCTTGAGACTGGGTGCCCATCTTGTCAAACAGGACCTTAAAGTCAAGTCAACTTTGTCTCCTGGCCCCTCTTTCTAAACAGAGCCAGGGATGGCGTAGTCTGGCTCCTGTTTGCCAAGGTTTGCTAGCTCCATGCTTTCCCTCTCCTCCTGTCCTGTGCAATCTTAGACTTTGTCAGGACTTTTGCTTTCATTGTCTTTGACTGGACTGTAGAGGGACGGACATGTGTATAGGAGCTGATCTGATTGGAGCCTCCTGTGTTGAGTCTGAGAAACATCACAGAAAAGCAGGAACTTGTGGCGCCGTGGCTTAGTTGGTTAAAGTGCCTGTCTAGTAAACAGGAGATCCTGGGTTCAAATCCCAGCGGTGCCTGCTGTGCCTAATTTTTTCTTTTTTTGGCAGTAATGAAGACCATGGGCGAGTCTCCAAGCCAACCAAACTTGATAGGCCTCCTGGGCTCAACAAAGACACCCGGTGTCTCCTGTCATACTTGACTGCAACATGGGTGAGGCATTTACTCCAACATGCATGACAAGAGCAGGCCCTGTGGCTTAGTTGGTCAAAGCGCCTGTCTTGTAAACAGCAGATCCTGGGTTCAAATCCCAGCAGTGCCTTCATCCATATTCATATCCAGTTTCTGGAAGCTGACAACTGAATGGTGCAATTGTTAGGCCAAAGCTGGCAACTGTCTTCCTTGACGTCTTCCTCCTCAAAAGCTGGGTCTATAAGATGCTCTGCAGGGTCACAGCTGGAAACTCATGGCACGTTGCAAGGTTTTGGCTCATTCATTATCTGGTTCATCTGCCTCGGTGTGTGTCCAAGAGGCAAAAATTTGAATTTGGCCTCAGAGATATCTGTACACAGAGACGGTGTGGCTCCAGTCTAAGTTGGATGACTTGGCTTACTACTAAAAATAAAACCAAAATTACAAGATTTATTTGAACCAGAGAACATTTATTCAGAAAAATGAACATGGAACTTTAGAAAGATAGACTAAGAGAGTGTATGTGAATGTGTGTGTGAATGTGTATGTGCGTGTATGTGTATGTGTATTTTTGAAAGTCCATCTCATGTGAGGCAGAGGCTGCAGATCACCCTGCTGTGATCCTTGCACAGGAATTTCTCACATTTGCAGCACCTGCTCCCACACTTCCTTTTTTTCAGTGCAAACCTTGCACTGCCTCCTGCCCTTCTGTGTGGGGGGGATGACAGAGGGGCCTGCAGCAACTTCCTGCAGACTCGCAACAAATTCGGCTGCAGATGTTGAGCGTGGAGGGTGCCCTCTTCTTTTTGTGTGGAGCCACCAAACTTTCCCCCACCTCCTCGAGAAACAGCCTCCTCCTGTGGCTTTTCTGTATTAGCCAGGATGGCTCGACCGACGTCCACAGGATGAAGCTGTCGTGAAGTGAGACATCCAGAACGTTGTGGAATAAAGCCAGGGGTCAGTGGGATGTTTTCCTCCTAGTGGAGTAGCAGCTTACAACCTGACAGAAAAAAAACAACAAAAAAAACAAAAGCAGATAATATGAATAAATGATCTCAGTATTTTTTTCCTGTGATACACATATTTCTTATTTGAAAGTGCTTATATGAAGAGAAAAAAAATAACTACATATCTTTTCTGCAAGAATAAAAACTGATGCATAATGACACATACCTTATCAAGGTTGTCGACTCCTCCCTTGCAGCGATTGTAGTCTTTGATGACAACATGCTTCCTCTTTGGATCGTCAGTGATGTCTGTGCTCCTGTGCTTCGTGCTCAGGAGCAGCACGTTTTTTTCCCCGGCGGGGATGTAACTCACAAGCATCTGTGCCCTTGTAAAAGCGAATGAAAAGACACCTCTCCTTCTCACCGTGAGCAGATGTGGGGGAAGCTCAGGTTTGTTCCGTCGAACTGTCCCTACTAGGGCCAATCTCCTTCTGAGCAGCTCATCTGCAAGTGGGAAGGAGGTGAAGAAGTTGTCACATGTAATGGTGTGGCCCTGGAGCCCCTCTGTCATCTCCACGGCCACACGTATCCCCTGGTTCGCCTCCGCAGGAGCACCAGCAGCTCTGCCTGTGTAAATCTGCATTCTCCAGGTGGAAGATGTCTTGACGTCGCAAGTTGCCCAAAACTTGAGGCCATATTTCGCGGGCTTGTTGGGTGTGTATTGCCTGAAACTGCAGTGGCCTTTGAAGGGGACAAGTTGTTCGTCTTCACAAATATCTCTGTTTGGGTCAGACAGCAAAAGCAGGCTGTACCCCCACATCCCCAGACTCTGCAGAATGCAGCCAGCTTGTCGTCGCAGAGTCTGGGTCGGGTGAGCTTCTCATCGAACCTGATGGTGCTATTTATTTGTTTGAATCTTTTCAGGGACATCGTGGCCCGGAAAATGCTGCGGCCCGACTTCTCCCCCCAGAGGCTGATGGTAGCTTCATTTTTGGAGCGGTAAACTCCAGCGAGGATGAGCAGCCCCACGTAGACCTGTAGCTCCTCCAGGTCAGCATCCCTTCTGTCAGCCACTGTACGCCTTCCCTGCAGATTTGTCATTGCCACAACATGCTGCAAGATGTCTTCTGTCAGGAAGAACGCAAACCTGGATGCTGGGTCTCTAGTTCTGGCTGTGGCTTATCAGGTTCCCGGGACCAAACCTGTGGCTGCTGGGTTGTATCAGAGGGTCTCAGCATTGGTTAGAGACAAGGATATTTGACCATTCCTAGATCTCCACTCCTGCCGGTCTCCTTCTTCCATCTCCTCCTCACTCTCATCGTCACTGGTAGCAGATGTGTCAGCAGGCTCCTCCACCTCTGAGGACTCCTCTGTGTCAGAGGTGGAAACCTCTTAGGAGGATGAAATCCTCCTCACTCTGAGTGAGTCTGTTTCTGGTGAAACAAAACTCAGCAGGTGGTCTCTGAAAACAGAAGGGAATCTCTCAGGAGAAACATGATAAACAAGCAAGAAGCTTTAAGCAGGTCTTTATTTCAGCCTGCTGGGTTTATCTTAGGAGTTATGTAAGCAGCAATGTCCAAAACTGACAGTGAACTTTCCAAACCCAGGTTTGATTTACATCTTAAGAATTTTCATGTGACGCATTTGTGTTGCATTTCATTTTGAATCGGGCTCTCCTGATAATTGAAGTCTGCTAAAGCATAGGCCTTTCAGTACAGCAGAGTGGTGAATAATACAGATAACAGTCACATGTATTCCTTCCTTGACACCTGTGCTGTTCTATCCTCTGGCTAACAACATGTCAACCTCATTTGTCATAATTTCTCTTAATTTGGGTGAATCATAGTTCTGTTTCTTTTAAAGGCATCAGATCTTAACAGCTCATCAGTGCCTCATGGAAGGAATAATCTGTGAGTTTCTTGAACAAACAGAGAAAATATGAATGCCAAAGTGAATCACTTTCAACTTTTCCTTGAAAGTCTTTGAAATGACTGAAGAGGGAAGGACAGGCGTGGCCTTAAGGGCAGTGTCAAAGAATGATTTGACAAAGCGCCTGCAGTATAGTGGATCGGCCAATCAGAGGCTCAGTAGACATGCATGTCTCTGTGGCGCAATCGGCCAGCGCGCTCGGCTGTTAACCGAGAGGTTGGTGGTTCGAGCCCACCCAGGGACGAGCATTAATTATCCAACTGTAGATGGTGCTGGGTGCTCAGGTCTGGATGCTTGGCACGAGTGATGTCAAAAAGAACAGTAAGTCAAGAGTGTCTCCTGTCCCCTCTTTCGACACAAAGCCAGGGAAGGCTTGTCAGCTCTGTACTTTCCCTCTCCTCCTGTCCTGTTCAATCTTAGACTTGGTCAGAACTTTTGCTTTCATTGTCTTTGTTTGGACTGAAGAGGGAAAGACAGGTGAACAGGAGCTGATCTGATTGGAGCCTCCTGTTTCAGGTGTTTAAAACATCACAGAAAAGCAGGAACTTGTGGCGCCGTGGCTTAGTTGGTCAAAGTGCCTGTCTAGTAAACAGGAGATCCTGGGTTCAAATCCCAGCGGTGCCTGCTGTGCCTCTTTAATTTTTATTATTTGGCAGAAAGGAAGACCATGGGCGCATCTCAAAGCCAACCATAGTTGATAGGCTTTCTAGGCTCAACAAAGACACCCCTTGTCTTCTGTCATACTTGACTGCAACACAGGTGGGTAATGTCCTTGAGGATGCTCGTAAAAGCAGGCGCTGTGGCTTAGTTGGTCAAAGCGCCTGTCTTGTAAACAGGAGATCCTGGGTTCAAATCCCAGCAGTGCCTTTAACCATGCACTTTAATATTGACAGTTTCAACATCTGAAACCTGACAAGCAAACTGTACGTTAGTCAGGCCACAGATTGACCACGACAGTTTTAGATAGGGCCCTTTCTCTCTGACTGAAGAGGGAAGGACAGGCGTGGCTTTTAAGGCACCATGTAAGAGAGAGATTTGAAAAAGTGCCTGTAGTATACTGCCTCAGCCAGCCACGGGACATGGAGGCATGCATGTCTCTGTGGCGCAATCGGCCAGCGCGCTCGGCTGTTAACCGAGAGGTTGGTGGTTCGAGCCCACCCAGGGACGAGCAGTATTTATCAAGCAGTGAATAACGCTGGGTGCTCGCGCCCTAGGGAACTAAATGAGCAACTTTAGCATTTAGATAAAGAGGCCAGTGTGTTGAGACTGGTCGCCTGTCTTCTCAAACAGGACCTCAAAGTCACATCAACTCTGTCTCCTATTGGGCCATTTAGCTGGATTTAACAATCAATCTGTTCAACTATGTGACACCAGGGATGGCCTGGGCTGGCTCCTGTGTTTGCCAAGGCTTGTCAGCTCTGTGCTTTGTCTGGACTGAAGAGGGAACGACAGATGTACAGGAGCTGATCTGATTGGAGCCTATTGTGTCGAGTGTGTAAAACATCACAGAAAAGCAGGAACTTGTGGCGCCGTGGCTTAGTTGGTCAAAGCGCCTGTCTAGTAAACAGGAGATCCTGGGTTCAAATCCCAGCGGTGCCTTTGCCCATGCTCTTTGCCAGTGACTGTTTCACCATCTGAAAGCTGCCAACTTAAGTGTGTTTTCATCTTGACACAAGTTTTCCTTTTGGAAATGGCCAGAAGCTGCAGCAACTCATAGCACATTGTGAGTGTTTGGCTTGTTACAGGTAGTGTGGTGGAATTTTCCTACTGGCTTGTGTCTCCCCTCCATTAGAGGTATAAATTGCCGAGTGGGTGTCAAAGAGGCAAAAACATTGATTTGGCCTCAAAGTTTTCTGTATACAGTGGTGGTGTGGCTCCAGTCTACGTTGGATGGGGTACATGCTTTTCCAACTTCAGGATCTTATTAGACTTCTATGAACATGACATGGACATCCTTGTCTGAGCTGAACCTACTGGCCTTTTAGAAGGTCGTGGCATATTTAAAGATGATGAACTTTAGCCCTCCAAGTCTCCTGGGCTTTCTTCTTCAAGAAACATCTTCCACAGGTAGGCTGGATCGACATTCATGTCTGTGGATGAGAGGGACTCCAGGAGATGCACTGACAGGCTCAAAAGGTGTGGCTGTTCATACGCCGCGTTAGATACAGATTTGACTAAGGAGTGTACTGGCTCGACCATGGGCTCAGGAGACGTTAAGTCTCTGTGGCGCAATCGGCCAGCGCGCTCGGCTGTTAACCGAGAGGTTGGTGGTTCAAGCCCACCCAGGGACGAGCATTAATTATCCATGGGCTCAGTTAGAACTCCTCTTCCCTCCTAGGAATACTTCCCTGTCTTGAGACTGGGTACTGGGTACCACTGGAAAAAAGTCTTTCGTCCCTGGGTGGGCTCGAACCACCAACACTTGGTTAACAGACGAGCACGCTGGCCGATTGCGCCACAGAGACTTAAAGTCTCCTGAGCCCATGGCTGGTCGAGTCAGTACACTCCTTAGTCAAATCTGGAACAAAATGAAGC
The DNA here is from genome assembly GCA_008086565.1 of Thalassoma bifasciatum. NCBI lineage: Eukaryota > Metazoa > Chordata > Actinopteri > Labriformes > Labridae > Thalassoma > Thalassoma bifasciatum. The sequence goes on along the minus strand of RPOG01001470.1, from coordinate 61,924 downwards.
CTTGCAATGTGCTGTGAGTTGCCGGGCCAGACCCTGTGAAGCACCTGACGGACCTGACTCCTGCAGAGAGACAGGGCCCTATCTAAAATTGTCATGGTCGACCTGTGCAAGCTTTGGCCTGACTAACGAACAGTTTAAGTGTGTAATGTTTGTCAGGTTTCAGATGTTGAAACTGTCATTATTAAAGTGCATGGTTGAAGGCACTGCCGGGATTTGAACCCAGGATCTCCTGTTTACAAGACAGGTGCTTTGACCAGCTAAGCCACAGCACCTGGTTTATACAAGCATCCTCGAGCAAATTACCCACCTGTGTTGCAGTCAAGTATGACAGAAGACAAGGGGTGTCTTTGTTGAGCCTGGAAAGCCTATCAACTATGGCTGACTTTGGGACTCGCCCATGGTCTTCCTTTCTGCCACATAAGAAAAATTAAAGAGGCACAGCAGGCACCGCTGGGATTTGAACCCAGGATCTCCTGTTTACTAGACAGGTACTTTGACCAACTAAGCCACGGCGCCACAAGTTCCTGCTTTTCTGTGATGTTTTAAACACTTGTCACAGGAGGCTCCAATCAGATCAGCTCATGTTCACCTGTCTTTCTTTCTTCGGTCCAAACAAAGAGAATGAAAGCAAAAGCCCTGAGTAAGTCTAAGATTGCACAGGACAGGAGGAGAGGGAAAGCACAGAGCTGACAAGTGTTAGAAAACACAGAAGCCAGCCCAGTTCATCCCTGGCTCTGTGTAGAAAGAGGGGCCAGAGACAGAGTTGATGTGATTTTAAGGTCCTGTTTGACAAGACGGGCGCCCAGTCTCAACACATTGGCCTCTTTATGTAAATGCAAAAGGTGCTCATTAATATCTCTAAGGCGTGAGCACCCAGCATCATTCAACAGCATGACTGCTGAATGAATACCACTCGTCCCTGGATGGGCCCGAACCACTAACCTCTCAGTTAACAGCCAAGCATGCTGGCCGATTGCGCCACAGAGACATGCTCATCTCAAATGTTGCTGGCAGAGCCAGTATACTGCAGGCATTTTGTCAGTACCTCTCTGACACGACTCATTCAAAGCCACACCCCCTGAGCCAGTCAGCGCTTCCCCTGGAGTCCCACTTATCCACAGACATATAAAAGTCTGTCCATCCTAACTGTAAGAGATTTCTTAAAACTTGGCCACATGAAGAATAAAGCCCAGGAGACTCAAAAGGCTAAAGTTCATCATTTATAAACAAGCCACCTCCTTATTAAAGGCCAGTAGGTTCACATTAGGATGTCCATGTCATATGCACAACTTTCTCAAAAGTTCCAGAAGTTGGAGAAGCATGTACCCCATCCAAGACCGGAGCCACGCTGCCTCGTCTCTGTATACAGATATTGTTGAGGCCAAAGGCAGGTTTTTGCCTCCTCTAGGCAACTTATACATATAATGGAGGAGAGACACAAGCCAGTGGGAAAATTTCACCACACTACCTGTAACAAGCCAAACACTCAACAAATTGCTGGCTCTGACCCTGTTAAGTACCTGATAGACCCAGCTCCAGAGGAGGGACAGGGCCATTTCCCAAAAGCCCTCAGGACAACCTGTGTCCAGATGAAAACACACTTGATTTGACAGGTTTGAGATGGTGAAACTGTCACTGGCAAAGAGCATGGGCGAAGGCACCGCTGGGATTTGAACCCAGGATCTCCTGTTTACTAGACAGGCGCTTTGACCAACTAAGCCACGGTGCCACAAGTTGCTGTTTATCAGTGATGTTTTACAAACTCCACACAATAGGCTCCAATCAGATCAGCTTCTGTACACCTGTCTTTCCCTCTTCAGTCCAGACAAAGCACAGAGCTGACAAGCCTTGGCAAACACAGGAGCCAGCCCCTGGTGTAACATAGTTGAACAGATTGATTGTTAAATCCAGATTAATGGTTCAATTGTGACACCTAGTGATTTTTTATATGTAAGTTCGACATAGCTTCAGAGTAGAAATGGTGTTGCATCCTGGGTAGTTCCTCACTGCTGTGGATTAACTGCTGCAGGTAATGTGTCTAAATCTTTCTGTGTTCATGTATAACTAACATCACGTAGCACACACACATAAGTGAAATTGATGAAACCTAGGATAATTTTGAGTTTCTTAACCTTTTCATGAGTTCACCCTTCTGTTTTGTATGTTTCAAGCCACATAAAAGATCGCTAGCTCCCAGCTAATATTAGCAACATCCATCTTTCAGGTTGGAGTGCATATGTGTGTATGTACATTAAAAGACCTTGCAGCTTTCATGATTGGCTCTGGCGATGAATTTGTTAAGATGATGGCCTGCAATTATACACTGGGTCACAGTAGCTCTGTGTAGAAAGAGGGACCAGGAGACAAAGCTGACATGACTTGAAGGACCTGTTTGACAAGACAGGCGCCCAGTCTCAAGACACAGGCTTCTTTCTGTAGACCCTGCACCATTTACTGCTGTATAAATACTGCTCGTCCCTGGGTGGGCTCGAACCACCAACCTCTCGGTTAACAGCCGAGCGCGCTGGCCGATTGCGCCACAGAGACGTGCATGTCTCCTAAGCCCATGGCTGGTCGAGCCAGTATACTGCGGGAACTTACTCAAATCTTCATCAAACGTGGCGCATTTAGAGCCACACCTTTTGAGCCCTTCAGTGCATCTCCTGGAGTCCCACTCATCCACAGACACATGGATGTCTATCCATCCTACCTGTGGAAGATATTTCTTGAAGCTTGGCCTCTTGAAGAAGAAAGCTCAGGAGACTCAGAGGGCTTAAGTTAAAATGGTTCATATAGCTGGATTCATGAGTCACGACAAACACAAAACACATGAATAAGTGTGTAATGCAGAGTCAATGATGGAACACTCTGTGAGTTCAGTCTTTATCATTTGTAAAAGCCCTACCTCTTTCTATTAGGCCAGCAGGTTCAGCTCAGATAAGGATGTCCCTGTAATGTACTCAACAGTCTCAAACCATCCAGGAGATGCAAAAGTGTTAAGCACATTCAACTCAGACTGTAGCCGCATCATCTCTGTATACAGATATCTCTGAGGCCAAATGAAGGTTGTTGCCTCTTTGACACCCACAAGGCCATTTACACATATAATGGAGGAGAGACACAAGCCAGATGGAAGATTCCACAACACTACCTGCAACAAGCCAAAGACTCACAAGACTCTTTCTAAAAGTGTCTGGGACAACCTGTGCAAGCTTTGTCCAGTTGAAAACAGACTACAGTTGTCAGCTTTAAGCTGATGAAGCAGTCACTGGGAAAGAGCATGGATAAAGGCACTGCTGGAGTTTGAACCCAGGATGTCCAGTTTACTGGACAGGCACTTTGACCAACTATGCCCAGTTCTATGAGTCAAACAGACTCACCACTGGTTTCTGTGTGAGTTTAACGTCCAGCTGAGGGGAAATTGTGCCTGGGTTCTCAGGTCTAGAGTCTTGGAACCAGAACCTTTTGCATTCACATAAAAAGGCCAGTGTCTTGAGACTGGGCTCCTGACTTGTCAAACAAGACCTTGAAGTCACGTCAAGATTGTCTCCTGGCCCCTCTTTCTAACTATAACTATAAACCCAAAGACACTTGTAAAAAGCAGGCGCTGTGGCTTAGCTGGTCAAAGCGCCTGTCTAGTAAACAGGAGATCCTGGGTTCAAATCCCAGCAGTGCCTTCAGCCACGCTCTGTAAGTGAGAGTTTCAACATCTGAAACCTGACAAGCAAACTGTTCGTCAGTCAGGCCAAAGCTTGCACAGGCTGTCCCTGACAATTTTAGATAGGGCCCCTTCTCCACAAGAGCCAGGTCTGTCAGGTGCTTAACAGGGTCTGGCCTGGCAACTCACAGCACATTGCAAGGCTTCATTTTGTTACAGGTAGTGTGGTGGAACTGTCCTACAGGCTTGTGTCTCTCCTCTAATTATCTGACTACATCACCTCTGTGTGTCCATGGATGAGTGGGCCTCCAGGAGATGCACTGAAAGGCTCAAAAGGTGTGGCTTATAATGCACCATGTTCGATATAGATTTGACAAAGTGACCAGAGTATTCTTCAAACAGCCTAGCTTCAAGAAAAATCTTCCACAAGTAGGAAAGACAGACTTCAATGTGTCCGCCATTGAGCGGGACTCCAGGGGATGCTTTTGAGGAACCATGTCAGGGAGAGAGAGCTGACAAGGTGCCCCGCAGTATATTGTCCAGGCCAGCCACAGGCTCAGTGGACATGCATGTCTCTGTGGCGCAATCGGCCAGCGCGCTCGGCTGTTAACCGAGAGGTTGGTGGTTCGAGCCCACCCAGGGACGAGCAGTATTTATACAACTGTATATGATGCAGAGTGATGGGTGCTTACACCTGTAGTCTCTTGCATCTACAAAAAGAGGCCTGTGTCTTGAGACTGGGTGCCCATCTTGTCAAACAGGACCTTAAAGTCAGGTCAACTTTGTCTCCTGGCCCCTCTTTCTACACAGAGCCAGGGATGGCCTAGTCTGGCTCCTGTTTGCCAAGGTTTGCCAGCTCTGTGCTTTCCCTCTCCTCCTGTCCTGTGCAATCTTAGACTTTGTCAGGACTTTTGCTTTCATTGTCTTTGACTGGACTGTAGAGGGACGGACATGTGTATAGGAGCTGATCTGATTGGAGCCTCCTGTGTTGAGTCTGAGAAACATCACAGAAAAGCAGGAACTTGTGGCGCCGTGGCTTAGTTGGTCAAAGTGCCTGTCTAGTAAACAGGAGATCCTGGGTTCAAATCCCAGCGGTGCCTGCTGTGCCTCTTTAATTTTTATTATTTGGCAGTAATGAAGACCATGGGGGAGTCTCCAAGCCAACCAAACTTGATAGGCCTCCTGGGCTCAACAAAGACACCCGGTGTCTCCTGTCATACTTGACTGCAACATGGGTGAGGCATTTACTCCACCATGCATGACAAGAGCAGGCCCTGTGGCTTAGTTGGTCAAAGCGCCTGTCTTGTAAACAGCAGATCCTGGGTTCAAATCCCAGCAGTGCCTTCATCCATATTCATATCCAGTTTCTGGAAGCTGACAACTGAATGGTGCAATTGTTAGGCCAAAGCTGGCAACTGTCTTCCTTGACGTCTTCCTCCTCAAAAGCTGGGTCTATAAGATGCTCTGCAGGGTCACAGCTGGAAACTCATGGCACGTTGCAAGGTTTTGGCTCATTCATTATCTGGTTCATCTGCCTCGGTGTGTGTCCAAGAGGCAAAAATTTGCTTTTGGCCTCAGAGGTATCTGTACACAGAGACGGTGTGGCTCCAGTCTAAGTTGGATGGGCTACATGCTTTTGTATCTCCTGGAATGTACATAACATGGACATCCTAATCTGACCAGAACATACTGGCATTATAGAAGGACATGGCACTTTTATGAATTATAAATAATGAACACACAGAGTGGTTCTTCAGGACTGACTCTGAATGACACACTCGTCCATGTGTATTGTGTTTGTCACGACTTGTCGTTCCAGCGATATGAACCATATCTATTCTCCTGGGCTTTCTTCTTCAAGCTGCCAAGCTTCAAGAAAAATCTTCAACAGGTAGGATGGAAGGACGTCTATGTATCCATGCATGAGTGGGACTCCAGGGGACGCTTTGATGGGCTGCAAAGGTGTGGCTTTTAAAGGGCCGTGTCATAGAGAGATTTGACAAAGTGCCCACAGTATATGGGCTCGGCCAGCCACACGTAAACACAAGTAAATAGATTTTACCACACTCAATGCTAACTACTAAAAATAAAACCAAAATTACAAGATTTATTTGAACCAGAGAACATTTATTCAGAAAAATGAACATGGAACTTTAGAAAGATAGACTAAGAGAGTGTATGTGAATGTGTGTGTGTGAATGTGTATGTACGGTGTATGTGTATGTGTATTTTTGAAAGTCCATCTCATGGGAGGCAGAGGCTGCAGATCACCCTGCTGTGATCCTTGCACAGGAATTTCTCACATTTGCAGCACCTGCTCCCACACTTCCTTTTTTTCAGTGCAAACCTTGCACTGCCTCCTGCCCTTTTGTGTGGGGTGGGTGACGGAGGGGCCTGCAGCAACTTCCTGCAGACTCACAACAAATTCGGCTGCAGATGTTGAGCGTGTGTGGAGCCACCAAACTTTCCCCCACCTCCTCGAGAAACAGCCTCCTCCTGTGGCTTTTCTGTATCAGCCAGGATGGCTCGACCAACGTCCACAGGATGAAGCTGTTGTGAAGCGAGACATCCAAAACATTGTGGAATAAAGCCAGGGGTCAGCGGGATGTTTTCCTCCTGGTGGAGTAGCAGCTTACAACCTGACAGAAAAAAAACAACAAAAAAATTAAAAGCAGACAATATGAATAAATGATCTCAGTATTTTTTCTAGTGATACACACATTTCTTATTTGAAAATGCTTATATGAAGAGAAAAAAAAACTACATATCTTTTCTGCAAGAATAAAAACTGATGCGTAATGACACATACCTTATCAAGGTTGTCGACTCCTCCCTTGCAGCGATTGTAGTCTTTGATGACAACAGGCTTCCTCTTTGGATCGTCAGTGATGTCTGGGATCCTGTGCTTCGTGCTCAGGAGCAGCACATTTTTTCCCCCGGCGGGGATGTAACTCACAAGCATCTGTGCCCTTGTAAAAGCGAAGGTGGATGAAAAGACACCTCTCCTTCTTACCGTGAGCAGATGTGGGGGAAGCTCAGGTTTGTTTCGTTGAACTGTCCCTCCTTCTGAGCAGCTCATCTGCAAGTGGGAAGGAGGTGAAGAAGTTGTCACATGTAATGGTGTGGCCCTGGAGCCCCTCTGTCATCTCCAGGGCCACATGCATCCCCTGATTCACCTCCCCAGGAGCACCAGCAGCTCTGCCTGTGTAAATCTGCATTCTCCAGGTGGAAGATGTCTTGACGTCGCAAGTTGCCCAAATCTTGAGGCCATATTTCGCGGGCTTGTTGGGTGTGTATTGCCTGAAACTGCAGCGGCCTTTAAAGGGGACAGGTTGTTTGTCTGTACAAATATCTCTGTCTGGGTTAAACAGCAAAGGCAGGCTGTACCCCCACATCCCCAGACTCTGCAGAAGGCAGACAGCTTGTCGTCACGCCGTCTGGGTCGGGTGAGCTTGTCATCGAACCTGATGGTGCTATTTATTTGTTTGAATCTTTTCAGGGACATCGTGGCCCGGAAAATGCTGCGGCCCGACCTCTCCCCCCAGAGGCTGATGGTAGCTTCATTTTTGGAGCGGTAAACTCCAGCAAGGATGAGCAGCCCCACGTAGGCCTAAAGCTCCTCCAGGTCAGCATCCCTTCTGTCAGCCACTGTACGCCTTCCCTGCAGATTTGTCATTGCCACAACATGCTGCAAGATGTCTTCTGTCAGGAAGAACGCAAACCTGGATGCTGGGTCTCTAATTCTGACTGTGGCTTATCAGGTGGGTCCCGGGACCAAACCTGTGGCTGCTGGGTTGTATCAGAGGGTCTCAGCATTGGTTGGAGACCAGGAGATTTTACCATTCCTAGATCTCCACTCCTGCCGGTCTCCTTCTTCCATCTCCTCCTCACTCTCATCGTCACTGGTAGCAGATGTGTCAGCAGGCTCCTCCACCTCTGAGGCCTCCTCTGTGTCAGAGGTGGAAACCTCTGAGGAGGATGAGAAATCCTCCTCACTCTCTGTCTCCATGATAACACCTTGTTTTGTATTTCTCCAGCCTGCATCACTGATGGTAAACTCAGTGAACATTATCAGCTCAGGCACAGTTTCCCCTCAGCTGGACGTTAAACTCACACAGAAACCAGCGGTGAGTCTGTTTCTGGTGAAACAAAACTCAGCAGGTGGTCTCTGAAAACAGAAGGGAATCTCTCAGGAGTAACATGATAAACAAGCAAGAAGCTTTAAGCAGGTCTTTATTTCAGCCTGCTGGGTTTATCTTATGAGTTATGGAAGCCGCAATGTCCAAAACTGACAGTGAACTTTCCAAACCCAGGTTTGATTTACATCTTAAGAATTTTCATGTGACGCATTTGTGTTGCATTTCATTTTGAATCGGGCTCTCCTGATAATTGAAGTCTGTGGAAGCATAGGCCTTTCAGTACAGCAGAGTGGTGAATAATACAGATAACAGTCACATGTATTCCTTCCTTGACACCTGTGCTGTTCTATCCTCTGGCTAACAACATGTCAACCTCATTTGTCATAATTTCTCTTCATTTGGGTGAATCATAGTTCTGTTTCTTTTAAAGGCATCAGATCTTAACAGCTCATCAGTGCCTCATGGAAGGAATAATCAGTGAGTTTCTTGAACAAACAGAGAAAATATGAATGCCAAAGTGAATCACTTTCAACTTTTCCTTGAAAGTCTTTGAAATGACTGAAGAGGGAAGGACAGGCGTGGCTTTTAAGGCGCCATGAGAGAGAGAGATTTGAAAAAGTGCCCGTAGTATACTGCCTCAGCCAGCCACGGGACATGGAGGCATGCAAGTCTCTGTGGCGCAATCGGCCAGCGCGCTCGGCTGTTAACCGAGAGGTTGGTAGTTCGAGCCCACCCAGGGACGAGCAGCATTTATCAAGCAGTGAATAACGCTGGGTGCTCACGCCCTAGGGAACTAAATGAGTACCTTTAGCATTTAGATAAAGAGGCCAGTGTGTTGAGACTGGTCGCCTGTCTTCTCAAACAGAACCTCAAAGTCACATCAACTCTGTCTCCTATTGGGCCATTTAGCTGGATTTTACAATCAATCTGTTCAACTATGTTACACCAGGGATGGCCTGGGCTGGCTCCTGTGTTTGCCAAGGCTTGTCAGCTCTGTGCTTTGTCTGGACTGAAGAGGAAACGACAGATGAACAGGAGCTGATCTGATTGGAGCCTATTGTGTCGACTTTGTAAAACGTCACAGAAAAGCTAGAACTTGTGGCGCCGTGGCTTAGTTGGTCAAAGCGCCTGTCTAGTAAACAGGAGATCCTGGGTTCAAATCCCAGCGGTGCCTTTGCCCATGCTCTTTGCCAGTGACTGTTTCACCATCTGAAAGCTGCCAACTCCAGTGTGTTTTCATCTTGACACAAGTTTTCCTGGAGGCTTTTGGAAATGGCCGGGAGCTGCAGCAACTCATAGCACATTGTGAGTGTTTGGCTTGTTACAGGTAGTGTGGTGGAATTTTCCTACTGGCTTGTGTCTCCCCTCCATTAGAGGTATAAATTGCCGAGTGGGTGTCAAAGAGGCAAAAACATTGATTTGGCCTCAAAGTTATCTGTATACAGTGGTGGTGTGGCTCCAGTCTACGTTGGATGGGGTATGTGCTTTTCCAACTTCTGGATCTTTTTAGACTTCTATGAACATGACATGGACACCCTTGTCTGAGCTGAACCTACTGGCCTTTTAGAAGGTCGTGGCATGTTTAAAGATGATGAACTTAAGCCCTCCAAGTCTCCTGGGCTTTCTTCTTCAATAAATATCTTCCACAGGTAGGATGGATCAACATTCATGTCTGTGGATGAGAGGGACTCCAGGAGATGCACTGACAGGCTCAAAAGGTGTGGCTGTTCATACGCCGCGTTAGAGACAGATTTGACCAAGGAGTGTACTGGCTCGACCATGGGCTCAGGAGACTTTGCGTCTCTGTGGCGCAATTGGCCAGCGCGCTCGGCTGTTAACCGAGAGGTTGGTGGTTCAAGCCCACCCAGGGACGAGCATTAATTATCCATGGGTGCTCAGGTCTGAGGGCTCAGTTAGAACTCCCCTTCCTTCCTAGGAATATTTCCCTGTCTTGAGACTGGGTACTGGGTACCACTGGAAAAAAGTCTTTCGTCCCTGGGTGGGCTCGAACCACCAACCTCTCGGTTAACAGCCGAGCGCGCTGGCCGATTGCGCCACAGAGACTTAAAGTCTCCTGAGCCCATGGCTGGTCGAGTCAGTACACTCCTTAGTCAAATCTGTAACAAAATGAAGCCTTGCAATGTGCTGTGAGTTGCCAGGCCAGACCCTGTTAAGCACCTGACGGACCTGACTCCTGCAGAGAGACAGGGCCATATCTAAAATTGTTGTGGTCGACCTGTGCAAGCTTTGGCCTGACTAACAAACAGTTTAAGTGTGTAATGTTTGTCAGGTTTCAGATGTTGAAACTGTCAACATTAAAGTGCATGGTTGAAGGCACAGCTGGGAATTGAACCCAGGATCTTCTGTTTACAAGACAGACAACTAAGCCACAGCACCTGCTTTTTACAAGCATCCTCGAGCAAATTACCCACCTGTGTTGCAGTCAAGTATGACAGAAGACAAGGGGTGTCTTTGTTGAGCCTGGAAAGCCTATCAACTATGGCTGACTTTGAGTCTCCCCCATGGTCTTCCTTACTCTTCAGTCATGTCAAAGACAATGAAAGCAAAAGTCTTGACCAAGCCTAGGCTTGAACAGGACAGGAGGAGAGGGAAAGCGCAGGGCTGACAAGCCTTCCCTGGCTTTGTGTCGAAAGAGGGGACAGGAGACACTCTTGACTTTACAGTTCTGTTTGACAAGACTTGTGCCAAGCATCCCGCACCATTAACAGTTAGATGAATACAGCTCGTCCCTGGGTGGGCTCGAACCACCAACCTCTCGGTTAACAGCCGAGCGCGCTGGCCGATTGCGCCACAGAGACATGCATGGCTCCTGAGCCCGTGGCTGGCCCTTACCATATACTGTGGGCACTTTGTCAAATCTCTCTTTGACATGGTCCTTTCAAAGCCACACCTTTGAGCCCTTCAGTGTATCTCCTGGAGTCCCACTCATCCACAGACACATGGATGTTTATCCATCCTACCTATGGAAGATATTTCTTGAAGCTTGGCAGCTTGAAGAAGAAAGCCCAGGAGACAAGAAATGGTTCATATAGCCAGACCGACGAGTCGTGACAAACACAATACACATGGATGAGTGTGTCATTCAGAGTCCGTCCTGAAGAACCACTCTGTGTGTTCATTATTATCATTTATAAAAGTGCCATGTCCTTCTATAAGGCCAGTTTGTTCTGGTCTGATTGGGATGTCCATGTTATGTAGTCAAGGGTCTTAAAAATTCCAGGAGATACAAAAGCATGTAGCCCATCCAACTTAGACTGGAGCCACAGCCTCTCTGTGTACAGATACCTCTGAGGCCAAAAGCAGGTTTTTGCCTCTTCAATGCATACCAAGGCAATGTACCCAGATTGTTAGAGGAGAGACACAAGCCTGTAGGACAGTTCCACCACACTACCTGGAACAAAATGAAGCCTTGCAATGTGCTGTGAGTTGCCAGGCCAGACCCTGTTAAGCACCTGACGGACCTGACTCCTGCAGAGAGACAGGGCCCTATCTAAAATTGTCGTGGTGAGCCTGTGCAAGCTTTGGCCTGACTAACGAACAGTTTGCTTGTCAGGTTTAAGATGTTGAGACTATCAATATTAAAGTGCATGGTTGAAGGCACTGCTGGGATTTGAACCCAGGATCTCCTGTTTACAAGACAGGCACTTTGACCAACTAAGCCACAGCACCTGGTTTTCACAAGCATCCTCGAGCAAATTACCCACCTGTGTTGCAGTCAAGTATGACAGAAGACAAGGGGTGTCTTTGTTGAGCCTAGAAAGCCGAACAGCTATGGCTGACTTTGAGACTCGCCCATGGTCTTCCTTTCTGCCACATAAGAAAAATTAAAGAGGCACAGCAGGCACCGCTGGGATTTGAACCCAGGATCTCCTGTTTACTAGACAGGCACTTTGACCAACTAAGCCACAGCGCCACAAGTTCCTGCTTCTGTGATGTTTTAAACACTTGACACAGGAGGCTCCAATCAGATCAGCTCCTGTACACCTGTCTTTCCCTCTTCAGTCCAAACAAAGACAATGAAAGCAAAAGTCCTGACCAAGTCTAAGATTGCACAGGACAGGAGGAGAGGGAAAGCACAGAGCTGACAAGTGTTAGAAAACACAGAAGCCAGCCCAGTTGATCCCTGGCTCTGTGTAGAATGAGGGGCCAGAGACAGAGTTGATGTGACTTTAAGGTCCTGTTTGACAAGACGGGCGCCCAGTCTCAACACACTGGCCTCTTTATGTAAATGCAAAAGGTGCTCATTTATATCGCTAAGGCGTGAGCACCCAGCATCATTGACTGCCGAATGAACACCACTCGTCCTTGGATGGGCTCGAACCACCAACCTCTTGTTAAACAGCCAAGGGTGCACATGCTTATGTCACATCCTGTGGCTGGCCGAGCCAGTATACTGCAGGCACTTTGTCAGTACCTCTCTGACACAGCTCATTCAAAGCCACACCCCCTGAGCCAGTCAGCACTTCCCCTGGAGTCCCACTTATCCACAGACACATAAAAGTCTGTCCATCCTAACTGTAGAAGATATTTCTCAAAACTTGGCCACATGAAGACGAAAGCCCAGGAGACTCAAAGGACTAAAGTTCATCATTTATAAACGTGCCACGTCCTTATTAAAGGCCAGTAGGTTCACATTAAGATGTCCATGTCATGTGCATAACTGTCTCAAAAGTTCCAGACGTTGGAAAAGCATGTACCCCAACCAAGACTGGAGCCACGCTGCCTCGTCTCTGTATACAGATATTGCTGAGGCCAAATGCAGGTTTTTTCCTCCTCTAGGCAACTTATACATATGATAAAGGAGAGACACAAGTCAGTGGGAAAATTTCACCACACTACCTAAACAAGCCAAACACTGAACAAATTGCTATAAGTTGCTGGCTCTGACCCTGTCAAGTACCTGATAGACCCAGCTCCAGAGAAGAGACGTGACCATTTCCCAAAAGCCCTCAGGACAACCTGTGTCCAGTTTAAAACACACTTGATTTGACAGGTATGAGATGGTGAAACAGTCACTGGCAAAGAGCATGGGCGAAGGCACCGCTGGGATTTGAACCCAGGATCTCCTGTTTACTAGACAGGCGCTTTGACCAACTAAGCCACGGCGCCACAAGTTGCTGTTCATCAGTGATGTGTTACAAAGTCGACACACTAGGCTCCAATCAGATCAGCTCCTGTACATCTGTCGTTCCTTCTTTAGTCCAGACAAAGCACAGAGCTAACAAGCCTTGGCAAACACAGGAGCCAGCCCAGGCCATCCCTGGTGTAACATAGTTGAACAGATTGATTGTTAAATCCAGATTAATGGTTCAATTGTGACACCTACTGTTTTTTATATGTAAGTTTGACTTAGCCTCTGGGTTCAAATGGTGTTGCATCCTGGATAGTTCCTCACTCGTGGATTAACTGCTGCACGTAATGTGTCTAAATCTTTCTGTGATAATGTATAACTACCATCACGTAGCACACACATACATAAGTGAATTTGATGAAACCTAGGATAATTTTTAGTTTCTTAACTTTTTCATGAGTTCACGCTTCTATTTTGTATGTTTCAAGCCACATACATGATCGCTGGCTAGCAGCTAATATTAGCAACATCCATCTTTCAGGTTGGAGTGCATATGTGTGTATGTACATTAAAAGACCTTGCAGCTTCCATGATTGGCTCTGGCGATGAATTTGTAAAGAAGATGGCCTGCAATTATACACTGGGTCACAGTAGCTCTGTGTAGAAAGAGGGACCAGGAGACAAAGTTTATGTGACTTGAAGGACCAGTTTGACAAGACAGGCACCCAGTCTCAAGACACAGGCTTCTTTCTGTGGAGGTAAGGACTTTCGTGCTGGACCTTTAGACGTGAGCACCCTGCACCATTTACTGCTGTATAAATACTGCTCGTCCCTGGGTGGGCTCGAACCACCAACCTCTCGGTTAACAGCCGAGCGCGCTGGCCGATTGCGCCACAGAGACGTGCATGTCAACTGAGCCTGTGGCTGGCCTAGACAATATACTGCGGGCACTTTGTCAGCTCTCTCCCTGACATGGTGCCGGCAGCTCACAGCACATTGCAAGGCTTCATTTTGTTACAGGTAGTGTGGTGGAACTGTCCTACAGGCTTGTGTCTCTCCTCTAATTATCTGGCTACATCACCTCTGTGTGCCCATGGATGAGTGGGCCTCCAGGAGATGCACTGAAAGGCTCAGAAGGTGTGGCTTATAATGCACCATGTTCGATATAGATTTGACAAAGTGACCAGAGTATTCTTCAAACAGCCTAGCTTCAAGAAAAATCTTCCACAAGTAGGAAAGACAGACTTCAATGTGTCTGCCATTGAGCGGGACTCCAGGGGATGCTTTTGAGGCACCATGTCAGGGAGAGAGAGCTGACAAAGTGCCCGCAGTATATTGTCTAGGCCAGCCACAGGCTCAGTGGACATGCGCAATCGGCCAGCGCGCTCGGCTGTTAACCGAGAGGTTGGTGGTTCGAGCCCACCCAGGGACGAGCAGTATTTATACAGCAGTAAATGATGCAGGGTGATGGGTGCTTACACCTGTAGTCTCTTACATCTACAAAAAGAGGCCTGTGTCTTGAGACTGGGTGCCCATCTTGTCAAACAGGACCTTAAAGTCAAGTCAACTTTGTCTCCTGGCCCCTCTTTCTAAACAGAGCCAGGGATGGCGTAGTCTGGCTCCTGTTTGCCAAGGTTTGCTAGCTCCATGCTTTCCCTCTCCTCCTGTCCTGTGCAATCTTAGACTTGGTCAGGACTTTTGCTTTCATTGTCTTTGACTGGACTGTAGAGGGACAGACAGGTGTACAGGAGCTGATCTGATTGGAGCCTCCTGGGTCAAGTGTTTAAAACATCACAGAAAAGCAGGAACTTGTGGCGCCGTGGCTTAGTTGGTCAAAGCGCCTGTCTTGTAAACAGCAGATCCTGGGTTCAAATCCCAGCAGTGCCTTTATCCATATTCATATCCAGTTTCTGAAAGCTGACAACTGAACTGTGCAATCGTTTGGCCAAAGCTGGCAACTGTCTTCCTTGACGTCTTCCTCCTCAAAAGCTGGGTCTATAAGATGCTCTGCAGGGTCACAGCTGGAAACTCATGGCACGTTGCAAGGTTTTGGCTCATTCATTATCTGGTTCATCTGCCTCGGTATGTGTCCAAGAGGCAAAAATTTGCATTTGGCCTCAGAGGTATCTGTACACAGAGACGGTGTGGCTCCAGTCTAAGTTGGATGGGCTACATGCTTTTGCATCTCCTGGAATGTTTAAGACCCTTGAGTACATAACATGGACATCCTAATCTGACCAGAACATACTGGCATTATAGAAGGACATGGCACTTTTATGAATTATAATAATAAACACACAGAGTGGTTCTTCAGGACTGACTCTGAATGACACACTCGTCCATGTGTATTGTGTTTGTCACGACTTGTCGTTCCAGTGATATGAACCATATCTATTCTCCTGGGCTTTCTTCTTCAAGCTGCCAAGCTTCAAGAAAAATCTTCCACAGGTAGGATGGAAGGACGTCTATGTATCCATGCATGAGTGGGACTCCAGGGGACGCTTTGATAGGCTGCAAAGGTGTGGCTTTTAAAGGGCCGTGTCATAGAGAGATTTGACAAAGTGCCCACAGTATATGGGCTCAGCCAGCCACTAGTTAACACAAGTAAATAGATTTTACCCCACTCAATGCTTACTACTAAAAATAAAACCAAAATTACAAGATTTATTTGAACCAGAGAACATTTATTCAGAAAAATTAACATGGAACTTTAGAAAGATAGACTAAGAGAGTGTATGTGAATGTGTGTGTGAATGTGTATGTGCGTGTATGTGTATGTGTATTTTTGAAAGTTCATCTCATGTGAGGCAGAGGCTGCAGATCACCCTGCTGTGATCCTTGCACAGGAATTTCTCACATTTGCACCACCTGCTCCCACACTTCCTTTTTTATTTGCAAAAACCTTGCACTGCCTCCTGCCCTTCTGTGTGGGGGGATGACATAGGGGCCTGCAGCAACTTCCTGCAGACTCACAACAAATTCGGCTGCAGATGTTGAGCGTGGAGGGTGCCCTCTTCTTTTTGTGTGGAGCCACCAAACTTTCCCCCACCTCCCCGATAAACAGCCTGGATGGCTCGACCGATGTCCACAGGATGAAGCTGTTGTGAACCAGACATCCAAAACGTTGTGGAATAAAGCCAGGGGTCAGCGGGATGTTTTCCTCCTGGTGGAGTAGCAGCTTACAACCTGACAGAAAAAAAACAACAAAAAAAAACAAAAGCAGATAATATGAATAAATGATCTCAGTATCTTTTTCTTGTGATACACATATTTCTTATTTGAAAATGGTTATATGAAGAGAAAAGAAATAACTACATATGTTTTCTGCAAGAATAAAAACTGATGCATAATGACACATACCTTATCAAGGTTGTCGACTCCTCCCTTGCAGCGATTGTAGTCTTTGATGACAACAGGCTTCCTCTTTGGATCGTCAGTGATGTCTGGGCTCCTGTGCTTCGTGCTCAGGAGCAGCACATTTTTTCCCCGGCGGGGATGTAACTCACAAGCATCTATGCCCTTGTAAAAGCAAAGATGGATGAAAAGACACCTCTCCTTCTTACCGTGAGCAGATGTGGGGGAAGCTCAGGTTTGTTCCGTCGAACTGTCCCTACTACGGCCAACCTCCTTCTGAGCAGCTCATCTGCAAGTGGGAAGGAGGTGAAGAAGTTGTCACATGTAATGGTGTGGCCCTGGAGCCCCTCTGTCATCTCCACGGCCACACGTATCCCCTGGTTTGCCTCCCCAGGAGCACCAGCAGCTCTGCCTGTGTAAATCTGCATTCTCCAGGTGGAAGATGTCTTCACGTCGCAAGTTGCCCAAATCTTGAGGCTATATTTCGCGGGCTTGTTGGGTGTGTATTGCCTGAAACTGCAGCGGCCTTTGAAGGGGACAAGCTGTTTGTCTATACAAATATCTCTGTCTGGGTTAAACAGCAAAGGCAGGCTGTACCCCCACATCTCCCAGACTCTGCGGAAGGCAGACAGCTTGTCGTCGCGCCGTCTGGGTCGGGTGAGCTTGTCATGGAACCTGATGGTGCTATTTATTTGTTTGAATCTTTTCAGGGACATCGTGGCCCGGAAAATGCTGCGGCCCAACTTCTCCCCCCAGAGGCTGATGGTAGCTTCATTTTTGGAGCGGTAAACTCCAGCAAGGATGAGCAGCCCCACGTAAGCCTGTAGCTCCTCCAGGTCAGCATCCCTCCAGTCTGCCACTGTACGCCTTCCCTGCAGATTTGTCATTGCCACAACATGCTGCAAGATTTCTTCTGTCAAGAAGAGATCAAACCTGGATGCCGGGTCTCTAATTCTGGCTGTGGCGTATCGGGTGGGTCCCGGGACCAAACCTGTGGCTGCAGGGGTGCATCGGAGGGTCTCAGCATTGGCTGGAGACCAGGATATTTGACCATTCCTAGATCTCCACTCCTGCTGGTCTCCTTCTTCCATCTCCTCCTCACTCTCATCGTCACTGGTAGCAGATGTGTCAGCAGGCTCCTCCACCTCTGATGCCTCCTCTGTGTCAGAGGTGGAAACCTCTTAGGAGGATGAAATCCTCCTCACTCTGAGTGAGTCTGTTTCTGGTGAAACAAAACTCAGCAGGTGGTCCCTGAAAACAGAAGGGAATCTCTCAGGAGAAACATGATAAACAAGCAAGAAGCTTTAAGCAGGTCTTTATTTCAGCCTGCTGGGTTTATCTTATGAGTTATGGAAGCAGCAATGTCCTAAACTGACAGTGAACTTTCCAAACCCAGGTTTGATTTACATCTTAAGAATTTTCATATGACGCAGTTGTGTTGCATTTCATTTAGAATCGGGCTCTCCTGATTATTGAAGTCTGCTAAAGCATAGGCCTTTAAGTTCAGCAGAGTGGTGAATAATACAGATAACAGTCACATGTATTCCTTCCTTGACACCTGTGCTGTTCCATCCTCTGGCTAACAACATGTCAACCTCATTTGTCATAATTTCTCTTCATTTGGGTTAATCATAGTTCTGTTTCTTTGAAAGGCATCAGATCTTAACAGCTCATCAGTGCCTCATGGAAGGAATAATCTGTGAGTTTCTTAAACAAACAGAGAAAATATGAATGCCAAAGTGAATCACTTTCAACTTTTCCTTGAAAGTCTTTGAAATGACTGAAGAGGGAAGGACAGGCGTGGCTTTTAAGGCACCATGTAAGAGAGAGATTTGAAAAAGTGCCCGTAGTATACTGCCTCAGCCAGCCACGGGACATGGAGGCATGCATGTCTCTGTGGCGCAATCGGCCAGCGCGCTCGGCTGTTAACCGAGAGGTTGGTGGTTCGAGCCCACCCAGGGACGAGCAGTATTTATGAAGCAGTGAATAACGCTGGGTGCTCGTGCCCTAGGGAACTAAATGAGCACCTGTAGCATTTAGATAAAGAGGCCAGTGTGTTGAGACTGGTCGCCTGTCTTCTCAAACAGGACCTCAAAGTCACATCATCTCTGTCTCCTATTGGGCCATTTAGCTGGATTTAACAATCAATCTGTTCAACTATGTTACACCAGGGGCTGGCTCCTGTGTTTGCCAAGGCTTGTCAGCTCTGTGCTTTGTCTGGACTGAAGAGGGAACGACAGATGTACAGGAGCTGATCTGATTGGAGCCTATTGTGTCGAGTTTGTAAAACATCACAGAAAAGCAGGGACTTGTGGCGCCGTGGCTTAGTTGGTCAAAGCGCCTGTCTAGTAAACAGGAGATCCTGAGTTCAAATCCCAGCGGTGCCTTTGCTCATGCTCTTTGCCAGTGACTGTTTCACCATCTGAAAGCTGCCAACTCAAGTGTGTTTTCATCTTGACACAAGTTTTCCTGGAGGCTTTTGGAAATGGCCGGGAGCTGCAGCAACTCATAGCACGTTGTGAGTGTTTGGCTTGTTACAGGTAGTGTGGTGGAATTTTCCTACTGGCTTGTGTCTCCCCTCCATTAGAGGTATAAATTGCCGAGTGGGTGTCAAAGAGGCAAAAACATTGATTTGGCCACAAAGTTATCTGTATACAGTGGTGGTGTGGCTCCAGTCTACGTTGGATGGGGTTCATGCTTTTCCAACTTCAGGATCTTTTTAGACTTTTATGAACATGACATGGACATCCTTATCTGAGCTGAACCTGCTGGCCTCTTAGAAGGATTTGGCATGTTTAAAGATGATGAACTTAAGCCCTCCAAGTCTCCTGGGCTTTCTTCTTCAATAAATATCTTCCACAGGTAGGATGGATCGACATTCATGTCTGTGGATGAGAGGGACTCCAGGAGATGCACTGACAGGCTCAAAAGGTGTGGCTGTTCATACGCCGCGTTGGATACAGATTTCACTAAGGAGTGTACTGGCTCGACCATGGGCTCAAGAGACTTTAAGTCTCTGTGGCGCAATTGGCCAGCACGCTCGGCTGTTAACCGAGAGGTTGGTGGTTCGAGCCCACCCAGGGACAAGCATTAATTATCCATGGGTCCTCAGGTCTGAGGGCTCAGATTGAACTCCTCTTCCTTCCTAGGAATACTTCCCTGTCTTGAGACTGGGTACTGGGTACCACTGGAAGAAAGTCTTTCGTCCCTGGGTGGGCTCGAACCACCAACCTCTCGGTTAACAGCCGACCGATTTTGCCACAGAGACTTAAAGTCTCCTGAGCCCATGGCTGGTCGAGTCAGTACACTCCTTAGTCAAATCTGTAACAAAATGAAGCCTTGCAATGTCCTGTGAGTTGCCAGGCCAGACCCTGTTAAGCACCTGACGGACCCGACTCCTGCAGAGAGACAGGGCCCTATCTAAAATTGTCGTGGTCGACCTGTGCAAGCTTTGGCCTGACTAACAAACAGTTTAAGTGTGTTATGTTTGTCAGGTTTCAGATGTTGAAAGTGTCAATATTAAAGTGCATGGTTGAAGGCACTGCTGGGATTTGAACCCAGGATCTCCTGTTTACAAGACAGGCACTTTGACCAACTAAGCCACAGCGCCTGCTTTTTACAAGCATCCTCAAGCAAATTACCCACCTGTGTTGCAGTCAAGTATGACAGAAGACAAGGGGTGTCTTTGTTGAGCCTTGAAAGCCTATCAACTATGGCTGACTTTGAGACTCGCCCATGGTCTTCCTTACTCTTCAGTCATGTCAAAGACAATGAAAGCAAAAGTTCTGACTAAGCCTAGGCTTGAACAGGACAGGAGGAGAGGGAAAGCACAGAGCTGACAAGCCTTCCCTGGCTTTGTGTCGAAAGAGGGGACAGGAGACACTCTTGACTTTACGGTTCCGTTTGACAAGATTTGTGCCAAGCATCCCGCACCATTAACAGTTAGATGAATACAGCTCGTCCCTGGGTGGGCTCGAACCACCAACCTCTCGGTTAACAGCCGAGCGCGCTGGCCGATTGCGCCACAGAGACATGCATGGCCCCTGAGCCCGTGGCTGGCCCTCACCATGTACTGTGGGCACTTTGTCAAATCTCTCTTTGACATGGTCCTTTAAAAGCCACACCTTTGAGCCCTTCAGTGTATCTCCTGGAGTCCCACTCATCCACAGACACATGGATGTCTATCCATCCTACCTGTGGAAGATATTTCTTGAAGCTTGGCAGCTTGAAGAAGAAAGCCCAGGAGACAAGAAATGGTTCTTAAAGCCAGACCGACGAGTCGTGACAAACACAATACACATGGATGAGTGTGTCATTCAGAGTCAGTCCTGAAGAACCACTCTGTGTGTTCATTATTATCATTTATAAATGTGCCATGTACTTATATGTAATTTACCCACCTGTGTTGCAGTCAAGTATGACAGAAGAGGGGTGTCTTTGTTAAGCCTAGAAAGCCTATCAACTATGGCTGACTTTGAGACTCGCCCATGGTCTTCCTTTCTGCCACATAAGAAAAATTAAAGAGGCACAGCAGGCACCGCTGGGATTTGAACCCAGGATCTCCTGTTTACTAGACAGGTACTTTGACCAACTAAGCCACGGCGCCACATGTTCCTGCTTTTCTGTGATGTTTTAAACACTTGACACAGGAGGCTCCAATCAGATCAGCTCCTGTTCACCTGTCTTTCCCTCTTCAGTCCAAACAAAGACAATGAAAGCAAAAGTCCTGAGCAAGTCTAAGATTGAACAGGACAGGAGGAGAGGGAAAGCACAGAGCTGACAAGTGTTGGAAAACACAGAAGCCAGCCCAGTTGATCCCTGGCTCTGTGTAGAAAGAGGGGCCAGAGACAGAGTTGATGTGACTTTAAGGTCCTGTTTGACAAGACGGCGCCCAGTCTCAACACACTGGCCTCTTTATGTAAATGCAAAAGGTGCTCATTTAGATCCCTAAGGCGTGACCACCCAGCATCATTGACTGCCGAATGAACACCAGTCGTCCCTGGATGGGCTCGAACCACCAACCTCTCGATTAACAGCTAAGCGTGCTGGCCAATTGCGCCACAGAGACATGCTCATCACAAATCCTGTTGCTGGCAGAGCCATTATACCGCAGGCACTTTGTCAGTTCCTCTCTGACACGGCTCATTCAAAGCCACACCCCCTGAGCCAGTCAGCGCTTCCCCTGGAGTCCCACTTATCCACAGACATATAAAAGTCTGTCCATCCTAACTGTAAGAGATTTCTTAAAACTTGGCCACATGGAGAAGAAAGCCCAGGAGACTCAAAGGGCTGAAGATCATCATCTATAAACAAGCCACCTCCCTATTAAAGGCCAGTAGGTTCACATTAGGATGTCCATGTCATATGCACAACTTTCTCAAAAGTTCCAGAAGTTGGAGAAGCATGTACCCCATCCAAGACCAGAGCCACGCTGCCTCGTCTCTGTATACAGATATTGTTGAGGCCAAATGCAGGTTTTTGCCTCCTCTAGGCAACTTATACATATAATGGAGGAGAGGCACAAGCCAGTGGGAAAATTTCACCACACTACCTGTAACAAGCCAAACACTGAACAAATTGCTGGCTCTGACCCTGTTAAGTACCTGACAGACCCAGCTCCAGAGGAGAAACGGGGTCATTTCCAAAAAGCCCTCAGGACAACCTGTGTCCAGATGAAAACACACTTGAGTTGACAGGTTTGAGATGGTGAAACTGTCACTGGCAAAGGGCATGGGCGAAGGCACCGCTGGGATTTGAACCCAGGATCTCCTGTTTACTAGACAGGCGCTTTGACCAACTAAGCCACGGCGCCTCAAGTCCGTGTTTGTCAGAGATGTTTTACACAGTCGACACAATAGGCTTCAATCAGATCAGCTCCTGTACATCTGTCTTTCCCTCTTCAGTCCTGACAAAGCACAGAGCTGACAAGCCTTGGCAAACACAGGAGCCAGCCCCTGGTGTAACATAGTTGAACAGATTGATTGTTAAATCCAGATTAATGGTTCAATTGTGACACCTAGTGATTTTTTATATGTAAGTTCGACATAGCTTCAGAGTAGAAATGGTGTTGCATCCTGGGTAGTTCCTCACTGCTGTGGAGGAACTGCTGCAGGAAACGTGTCTAAATCTTTCTGTGGTAATTTATAACTACCATCACCACACACAAATAAGTGAAATTGATTAAACCTGGGTCATTTTTGAGTTTCTTCACTTTTATTTTGCCGTGTTGTGAATGAGTTCACCCTTCTGTTTTGTATGATTGAAGCAATATAAAAGATCACTAGCTCCCTGCTAATATTAGCAACATCCATCTTTCAGGTTGGAGTGCATATGTGTGTATGTACATTAAAAGACCTTGCAGCTTCCATGATTGGCTCTGGCGATGAATTTGTAAAGAAGATAGCCTGCAATTATACACTGGGTCACACTAGCTCTGTGTAGAAAGAGGGACCAGGAGACAAAGTTGACATGAATTGAAGGACCAGTTTGACAAGACAGGCACCCAGTCTAAAGACACAAGCTTCTTTCTGTGAAGGCAAAGACTTTCGTGCTGGACCTTTAGACCTGAGCACCCTGCACCATTTACTGCTGTATAAATACTGCTCGTCCCTGGGTGGGCTCGAACCACCAACCTCTCGGTTAACAGCCGAGCGCGCTGGCCGATTGCGCCACAGAGACGTGCATGTCTCCTAAGCCCATGGCTGATCGAGCCAGTATACTGCGGGAACTTACTCAAATCTTGATCTAACGCGGCGCATTGAGAGCCACACCTTTTGAGCCCTTCAGTGCATCTCCTGGGGTCCCACTCATCCACAGACACATGAATGTCTATCCATCCTACCTGTGGAAGATATTTCTTGAAGCTTGGCCTCTTGAAGAAGAAAGCCAAGGGGACTCAGAGGGCTTAAGTTAAAATGGTTCATATAGCTGGATTCATGAGTCACGACAAACACAAGACACATGAATAAGTGTGTAATGCAGAGTCAATGATGGACCACTCTGTGAGTTCAGTCTTTATCATTTTTTAAAGCCCTACCTCTTTCTATTAGGCCAGCAGGTTCAGCTCAGATTAGGATGTCCCTGTTCTGTACTCAACAGTCTCAAACCATCCAGGAGATGCAAAAGTGTTAAGCACATTCAACTCAGACTGGAGCCGCATCGTCTCTGTATACAGATATCTCTGAGGCCAAATGAAGGTTGTTGCCTCTTTGACACCAACAAGGCCATTTACACATATAATGGAGGAGAGACACAAGCCAGATGGAAGATTCCACAACACTCCCTGCAACAAGCCAAAGACTCACAAGACTCTTTCTAAAAGTGTCTGGGACAACCTGTGCAAGCTTTGTCCAGTTGAAAACAGACTACAGTTGTCAGCTTTAAGCTGATGAAGCAGTCACTGGGAAAGAGCATGGATAAAGGCACTGCTGGAGTTTGAACCCAGGATGTCCAGTTTACTGGACAGGCACTTTGACCAACTATGCCCAGTTCTATGAGTCAAACAGACTCACCACTGGTTTCTGTGTGAGTTTAACGTCCAGCTGAGGGGAAATTGTGCCTGGGTTCTCAGGTCTAGAGTCTTGGAACCAGAACCTTTTGCATTCACATAAAAAGGCCAGTGTCTTGAGACTGGGCTCCTGACTTGTCAATCAAGACCTTGAAGTCACGTCAAGATTGTCTCCTGGCCCCTCTTTCTAACTATAACTATGAACCCAAAGACACTTGTAAAAAGCAGGCGCTGTGGCTTAGTTGGTCAAAGCGCCTGTCTAGTAAACAGGAGATCCTGGGTTCAAATCCCAGCAGTGCCTTCAGCCACGCACTGTAAGTGAGAGTTTCAACATCTGAAACCTGACAAGCAAACAGTTCGTTAGTCAGGCCAAAGCTTGCACAGGCTGTCCCCGACAATTTTAGATAGGGCCCCTTCTCCACAAGAGCCAGGTCTGTCAGGTGCTTAACAGGGTCTGGCCCCGGCAACTCACAGCACATTGCAAAGCTTCATTTTGTTACGGGTAGTGTGGTGGAACTGTCCTATAGGCTTGTGTCTCTCCTCTAATTATCTGGCTACATCACCTCTGTGTGTCCATGGATGAGTGGGCCTCCAGGAGATGCACTGAAAGGCTCAAAAGGTGTGGCTTATAATGCACCATGTTCGATATAGATTTGACAAAGTGACCAGAGTATTCTTCAAACAGCCTAGCTTCAAGAAAAATCTTCCACAAGTAGGAAAGACAGACTTCAATGTGTCCGCCATTGAGCGGGACTCCAGGGGATGCTTTTGAGGCACCATGTCAGGGAGAGAGAGCTGACAAAGTGCCCGCAGTATATTGTCTAGGCCAGCCACAGGCTCAGTGGACATCCATGTCTCTGTGGCGCAATCGGCCAGCGCGCTCGGCTGTTAACCGAGAGGTTGGTGGTTCGAGCCCACCCAGGGACGAGCAGTATTTATCCATGGGTGCTGAGGTCTGAGGGCTCAGCTGGAACTCCTTTTCCTTCCTTGTAAGATTTCCCTGTCTTGAGACTGAGTACTGGGTACCACTGGAAAAAAGTCTTTCGTCCCTGGGTGGGCTCGAACCACCAACCTCTCGGTTAACAGCCGAGCGCGCTGGCCAATTGCGCCACAGAGACATGCATAGCCCCTGAGCCCATAGCTGGCCGACACCAGATACTGCAGGCACTTTGTCAGTACCTCTCTGACAAGGCCCTTTAAAAGCCACACCCCCTGATCCAGTCAGCGCTTCCCCTGTAGTCCCACATATCAAAGGGCTGAAGATCATCATTTATAAAGATGCCATGCCCTTCTCAAAGGCCAGTAGGTTCAGCTCAGATAAGGGTGTCCATGTAATGTTCATAAAAGTCTAAAAAGATCCAGAAGTTGGAAAAGCACGTACCCCATCCAACGTAGACTGGAGCCACACCACCACAGTATACAGAAAACTCTGAGGCCAAATTAATGTTTTTGCCTCTTTGACAGCCACTAGGTAACTTATACCTCTTAAAGAGGGGAGACACAAGCCACTAGGAAAATTCCACCACACTACCTGTAACAAGCCAAATTCTCACAATGTGCTATGAGTTGCTGCAGCTCCCAAGGAGAGACGGGACAATTTCTAAAACCCTCCAGGACAACCTGTGTCCAGATGAAAACACACTTGAGTTGACAGCTTTCAGATGGGGAAACTGTCACTGGCAAAGAGCATGGGCAAAGGCATCGCTGGGATTTGAACCCAGGATCTCCTGTTTACTAGACAGGCGCTTTGACCAACTAAGCCACGGCGCCTCAAGTCCATGTTTGTCAGAGATGTTTTACACACTCGACACAATAGCCACCAATCGGATCAGCTCCTGTTCATCTGTCGTTCCCTCTTCAGTCCAGACAAAGCACAGAGCTGACAAGCATTGGCAAACACAGGAGCCAGTCCCTGGTGTAACATAGTTGAACAGATTGATTGTAAAATCCAGATTAATGGTTAAGTGGCACCTACTGTTTTTTTTAATGTAATTTCAACATAGCTTCAGGGTAGAAATGATGTCGCATCCTGGGTAGTTCCACACTGCTGTGCACACACACACACACACACACACACATAAGTGAAAATGATGAAACCTGGGTCATTTTTAAAGTTTCTTCACTTTTATTTTGCCGTGTTTTTAATGAGTTCACCCATCGGTTTTGTATGTTTGAAGCAATATAAAAGATCGCTAGCTCTCTGCTAACAGTAGCAACATCCATCTTTCAGGTTGGAGTGCGTATGTGTGTATGTACATTAAAAGACCTTGCAGCTTCCATGATTGGCTCTGGCGATGAATTTGTAAAGAAGATGGCCTGCAATTATACACTGGGTCACACTAGCTTTGTGTAGAAAGAGGGACCAGGAGGCAAAGTTTATGTGAGTTGAACAACCTGTTTGACAAGACAGGCTCCCAGTCTCAAGACACAGGCTTCATTCTGTAGAGGTAAAGACCTTCATGCTGAGCCTTTAGACCTGAGCACCCTGCACCATTTACAGTGGGTTAAATACTACTCGTCCCTGGGTGGGCTCGAACCACCAACCTCTCGGTTAACAGCCGAGCGCGCTGGCCGATTGCGCCACAGAGACATGCATGGCCCCTGAGCCCGTGGCTGGCCGAGCCCATATACTGCGGGCACTTTGTCAAATCTCTCTATGACACGGTCCTTTAAAAGCCACACCTTTGCAGCCCATCAAAGCATCCCCTGGAGTCCCACTCATGCATGGATACATAGACGCTCTTCCATCCTACCTGTGGAAGATTTTTCTTGAAGCTTGGCAGCTTGAAGAAGAAAGCCCAGGAGACTAGAAATGGTTCATATAGCCAGATCACTGAGTCGTGACAAACACAATACACATGGATGAGTGTGTCATTCAGAGTCAGTCCTGAAGAACCACTCTGTGTGTTCATTTTTTATAATTCATAAAACTGCTATGTCCGTCTATAAGGCCAGTATATTCTGGTCTGATTGGGATGTCCATGTTATGTAGTCAAGGGTCTTAAACATTCCAGGGGATACAAAGGCATGTAGC
Source organism: Thalassoma bifasciatum (assembly GCA_008086565.1). Lineage (NCBI taxonomy): Eukaryota > Metazoa > Chordata > Actinopteri > Labriformes > Labridae > Thalassoma > Thalassoma bifasciatum. The sequence goes on along the minus strand of RPOG01001470.1, from coordinate 35,140 downwards.
CCATCCAACTTAGACTGGAGCCACAGCCTCTCTGTATACAGATACCTCTGAGGTCAAAAGCAGGTTTTTGCCTCTTCAATGCATACCAAGGCAATGTACCCAGATAATTCGAGGAGAGACACAAGCCTGTAGGACAGTTCCACCACACTACCTGTAATGAAATGAAGCCTTGCAATGTGCTGTGAGTTGCTGGTGCCAGACCCTGTTAAACACCTGACAGACCTCACTCCTGCAGAGAGACAGGGCCCTATCTAAAATTGTCATGGTCAACCAGTGGCCTGACTAATGTAGAGTTTGGTTGTCAGGTCTCAGATGTTGAAGCTGTCACTGTTAAAGTGCATGGGTGAAGGCACTGCTGGGATTTGAACCCAGGATCTCCTGTTTACAAGACAGGCGCTTTGACCAGCTAAGCCACAGCGCCTGCTATTTTTTACAAGCATCCTCGAGCAAATTACCCACCTGTGTTGCAGTCAAGTATGACAAAAGACAAGGGGTGTCTTTGTTGAGCCTAGAAAGCCTATCAACTATGGTTGGCTTTGAGATGCGCCCATGGTCTTCCTTACTGCCAAAAAAAAGAAAAAAAAAAGAGGCATAGCAGGCACCGCTGGGATTTGAACCCAGGATCTCCTGTTTACTAGACAGGCACTTTGACCAACTAAGCCACGGCGCCATAAGTTCCTGCTTTTCTGTGATGTTTTAAAAACGTGACAGAGGAGGCTCCAATCAGATCAGCTCCTGTTCACCTGTCTTTCCTTCTTCAGTCCAAACAAAGACAATGAAAGCAAAAGTCCTGACCAAGTCTAAGATTGAACAGGACAGGAGGAGTGGGAAAGCACAGAGCTGACAAGTGTTGGAAAACACAGAAGCCAGCCCAGTTCATCCCTGGCTCTGTGTAGAAAGAGGGGCCAGGAGACAAAGTTGACGTGACTTGAAGGACCTGTTTGACAAGACAGGTACCCAGTCTCAAGACACAGGCTTCTTTCTGTGAAGGCAAAGACTTTCGTTCTGGACCTTTAGACCTGAGCACCCTGCACCATTTACTGCTGTATAAATACTGCTCGTCCCTGGGTGGGCTCGAACCACCAACCTCTCGGTTAACAGCCGAGCGCGCTGGCCGATTGCGCCACAGAGACGTGCATGTCTCCTGAGCCCATGGCTGGTCGAGCCAGTATACTGCGGGAACTTACTAATATCTTGATCTAACGCGGCGCATTGAGAGCCACACCTTTTGAGCCCTTCAGTGCATCTCCTGGAGTCCCACTCATCCACAGACACATGGATGTCTATCCATCCTACCTGTGGATGATATTTTTTGAAGCTTGGCCTCTTGAAGAAGAAAGCCAAGGGGACTCAGAGGGCTTAAGTTAAAATGGTTCATATAGCTGGATTCATGAGTCATGACAAACACAAGACACATGAATAAGTGTGTAATGCAGAGTCAATGATGGAACACTGTGAGTTCAGTCTTTATCATTTGTAAAAGCCCTACCTCTTTCTATTAGGCCAGCAGGTTCAGCTCAGCTAAGGATGTCCCTGTAATGTACTCTACAGTCTCAAACCATCCAGGAGATGCAAAAGTGTTAAGCACATTCAACTCAGACTTTCGCTGCATCGTCTCTATATACAGATTTCTCTGAGGCCAAATGAACGTTGTTGCTTCTTTGACACCCACAAGGCAATTTACACATGTAATTGGGGATGGAAAATTTCACAACACTACCTGCAACAAGCCAAAGACTCACAATGTGAGATGAGTTACAGGCCCTAACCCTGCAGAGCACCTGATAGACAAAGCTCCCGAGGAGAGACGGGGCTGTTTCTAAAAGTGTCTGGGACAACCTGTGCAAGCTTTGTCCAGTTTAAAACAGACTACAGTTGTCAGCTTTGAGCTGATGAAGCAGTCACTGGGAATGAGCATGGATTAAGGCACTGCTGAGATTTGAACCCAGGATCTCCTGTTTACTGGACAGGTGCTTTGACCAACTAAGCCCAGTGCCACAAGTTGCTGCTCTTCAGTGATGTTTTACACACTTGACACAGGAGGCTCCAATCAGATCAGCTCCTGTACACCTGTCTTTCCCTCTTCAGTCATGTCAAAGCCAATGAAAGCAAAAGTTCTGACTAAGCCTAGGCTTGAGCAGGACAGGAGGAGAGGGAAAGCACAGAGCTGACCAGCCTTCCCTGGCTTTGTGTCGAAAGAGGGGACAGGAGACAAACTTGACTTTACATTTCTGTTTGACAAGACTTGTGCCAAGCATCCAGACCTGAGCACCCAGCACCATCTACAGTTGGATAAATACTGCTCGTCCCTGGGTGGGCTCGAACCACCAACCTCTCAGTAAACAGCTGAGCGCGCTGGCCGATTGCACCACAGAGACATGCATGGCCCCTGAGCCCGTGGCTGGCCCTCACCATATACTGTGGGCACTTTGTCAAATCTCTCTATGACACGGTCCTTTAAAAGCCACACCTTTGCAGCCCATCAAAGCATCCCCTGGAGTCCCACTCATGCATGGATACATAGACGTCCTTCCATCCTACCCGTGGAATATTTTTCTTGAAGCCTGGCAGCTTGAAGAAGAAAGCCCAGGAGACTAGAAATGGTTCATATAGCCAGATCACTGAGTCGTGACAAACACAATACACATGGATGAGTGTGTCATTCAGAGTCAATCCTGAAGAACCACTCTGTGTGTTCATTTTTTATAATTCATAAATGTGCCATGTCCGTCTATAAGGCCAGTTTGTTCTGGTCAGATTGGGATGACCATGTTATGTAGTCAAGGGTCTTAAACTTTCCAGGAGATGCAAAAGCATGTAACCCATCCAACTTAGACTGGAGCCACAGCGTCTCTGTGTACAGATACCTCTGAGGCCAAAGCAGGTTTTTGCCTCTTCAATGCATACCAAGGCAATGTAGCCAGATTATTAGAGGAGAGACACAAGCCTGTTGAACAGTTCCACCACACTACCTGGAATGAAATGAAGCCTTGCAATGTGCTGTGAGTTGCCAGGGCCGGACCCTGTTAAGCACCAGACAGACCTGACTCCTGCAGAGAGACAGGGCCCTATCTAAAATTGTCGAGGTCAGCCTGTGCAAGCTTTGGCCTGACTAACGTACAGTTTGCTTGTCAGGTATCAGATGTTGAAACTGTCGCTGTTTAAGTGCATGGGTGAAGGCACTGCTGGGTTTTGAACCCAGGATCTCCTGTTTACAAGACAGGTGCTTTGACCAACTAAGCCACAGCGCCTGCTTTTCACAAGCATCCGTAAGCAATTTACCAACCTGTGTTGCAGTCAAGTATGACAGAAGACAAGGGGTGTCTTTGTTGAGCCTAGAAGGCCTATCAACCATGGCTGACTTTGAGACTTGCCCATGGTCTTCCTTACTGCCAAAAATAGAAAAAAAAAATTGGCACAGCAGGCACCGCTGGGATTTGAACCCAGGATCTCCTGTTTACTAGACAGGCACTTTGACAAACTAAGCCACGGCGCCACAAGTTCCTGCTTCTGTGATGTTTTAAACACTTGACACAGGAGGCTCCAATCAGATCAGCTCCTGATGAGTTACAGGCCCTAACCCTGCAGAGCACCTGATAGACAAAGCTCCAGAGGAGAGACAGGGCTGTTTCTAAAAGTGTCTGGGACAACCTGTGCAAGCTTTGTCCAGTTTAAAACAGACTAAAGTTGTCAGCTTTAAGCTGATGAAGCAGTCACTGGAAAAGAGCATGGATAAAGGCACTGCTGGGATTTGAACCCAGGATCTCCTGTTTACTGGACAGGCACTTTGACCAACTAAGCCCAGTGCCACGAGTCAAACAGTCTCCCCGCTGGTTTCTGTGTGAGTTTAACGTCCAGCTCAGGGGAAATTGTGCCTGGGTTCTCAGGTCTAGAGTCTCGGAACCAGAACCTTTTGCATTCACATAAAAAGGCCAGTGTCTTGAGACTGGGCTCCTGACTTGTCAAACAAGACCTTGAAGTCACGTCAAGATTGTCTCCCGGCCCCTCTTTCTAACTATAACTATGAACCCAAAGACTTTATGAAAAGAAAGTGCCGTGGCTTAGTTGGTCAAAGCGCCTGTCTAGTAAACAGGAGATCCTGGGTTCAGATCCCAGCAGTGCCTTCAGCCACGCTCTTTAAGTGAGAGTTTCAACATCTGAAACCTGACAGTTTTAGATAGGGCCCCTTCTCCACAAGAGCCAGGTCTGTCAGGTGTTTAACAGGGTCCGGCCTGGCAACTCACAGCACATTGCAAGGCTTCATTTTGTTACAGGTAGTGTGGTGGAACTGTCCTACAGGCTTGTGTCTCTCCTCTAATTATCTGGCTACATTACCTCTGTGTGTCCATGGATGAGTGGGCCTCCAGGAGATGCACTGAAAGGCTCAAAAGGTGTGGCTTATAATGCACCGTGTTAGATATAGATTTGACAAAGTGACCACAGTATACTGCCTCAGTCAGCCATGGGCCCAGGGGACATTCAGGTCTCTGTGGCGCAACTGCCCAGTGCGCACGGCTGTCAATCGAGAGATTGGTGGTTCGAGCCCACCCAGGGATGAGCATTTTATCACAGGGATCTAGGTGGTCAGGTCTGGAAACTCTGCACAAGTGCCTTGTGCACTTCACTGTTTCACCATCTCAGAGCTCACCACTGAACCGTGTGTTTTTCAGGCCATTACTTGCATGGGTTGTCCCAGACGATTTTAGAGAGGGCCCCTTCTCTTCTCAGGAGCCTCTTCTATCAGGTGCTCAGCAAGATCAGAGCTGGACAAAAAACAGCCATTGCAAGGCTTTGGCTTGTTAAAGGCAGGTGTCTGTTCTTTTCCGTTTCCTTAAACTTTTGAGAGCATAACATGGACATCCTAATCTGACCAGAACATACTGGCCTTATAGAAGGACATGGCACTTTTATGAATTATAAATACTGAACACACTGTGTGGTCTTTAAGAATCGACTCTAAATGACACACTCATCTATGTGTATTGTGTTTGTCACAACTCTATGAACTATTTAAACTTAAGCCTTCTGAGTCTCCTGGGGTTTCTTCTTCAAACAGCTGACAAAGTGCCCGCAGTATACTGTCTAGGCCAGCCACGGGCTCAGTGGACATGCATGTCTCTGTGGCGCAATTGGCCAGCGCGCTCGGCTGTTAACCGAGAGGTTGGTGGTTCGAGCCCACCCAGGGACGAGCAGTATTTATACAACTGTAAATGATGCAGAGTGATGGGTGCTTACACCTGTAGTCTCTTGCATCTACAAAAAGAGGCCTGTGTCTTGAGACTGGGTGCCCATCTTGTCAAACAGGACCTTAAAGTCAAGTCAACTTTGTCTCCTGGCCCCTCTTTCTAAACAGAGCCAGGGATGGCCTAGTCTGGCTCCTGTTTGCCAAGGTTTGCCAGCTCTGTGCTTTCCCTCTCCTCCTGTCCTGTGCAATCGTAGGATTGGTCAGGACTTTTGCTTTCATTGTCTTTGACTGGACTGTAAAAGGAAAGACAGGTGTACAGGAGCTGATCTGATTGGAGCCTCCTGTGTTGAGTCTGACAAACATCACAGAAAAAGAGGAACTTGTGGCGCCGTGGCTTAGTTGGTCAAAGTGCCTGTCTAGTAAACAGGAGATCCTGGGTTCAAATCCCAGCGGTGCCTGCTGTGCCTCTTTTTTTCTTTTTTTGGCAGTAATGAAGACCATGGGTGAGTCTCCAAGCCAACCAAACTTGATAGGCCTCCTGGGCTCAACAAAGACACCCCTTGTCTCCTGTCATACTTGACTGCAACAAAGGTGAGGCATTTACTCCACCATGCATGACAAGAGCAGGCGCTTTGGCTTAGCTGGTCAAAGCGCCTGTCTTGTAAACAGGAGATCCTGGGTTCAAATCCCAGCTGTGCCTTCATCCATACTCTTTGCCACTGACAGTTTCACCATCTGAAAGCTGACAACTGAACTGTGCAATTGATAGGCCAAAGCTGGCAACTGTCTTCCTTGACGTCTTCCTCCTCAAAAGCTGGGTCTATAAGATGCTCTGCAGGGTCACAGCTGGAAACTCATGGCACGTTGCAAGGTTTTGGCTCATTCATTATCTGGTTCATCTGCCTCGGTGTGTGTTCAAGAGGCAAAAATTTGCATTTGGCCTCAGAGATATCTGTACACAGAGACGGTGTGGCTCCAGTGAGTTGGAAGAAGTACACACTTCTCTGTCTTCTGGAACCTTTGAGACTGTTGTGTACATTACAAGGACATCAAAATCTGATCTGAACCTACTGACCTTTTAGAAGGATGTAGCACTTTTACAAATGATAAATACTGGACATGCAGAGTGGTCCGTGTTGTAGCGCAATGTCACAGAGAGAGATTTGACAAAGTGCCCACAATAATATCTTAGAGGCTAGCCCCAAGACATGCATGTCTCTGTGGCGCAATCGGCCAGCGCGCTCGGCTGTTAACCGAGAGGTTGGTGGTTCGAGCCCACCCAGGGACGAGTGGTATTTATCCAAACGTGTAGGGTCCCATGTCTTGAGTGCCTGTCTGGTCTTATAGCACTGTTTCATCAGTTCAAGTGCATGATGCCCTCGTGTGGCTCCTGTGTTCCTGTCAAAGTGTTTCTGCCTTTGCCATCGTTCACCTGTTTTGTACATAGTTCATCTTTGTATATATTCAATCATTAGTTGATTTATAAATTGTAACAGAAACAATGGATAAAGGATAACTCAGAGGAAGAGCAGAGTTCCCGCTGGGTGTGCGGAAGAGGTAGAGCAGCTGGAGCTAAAGAAGGAGACAGGCTGCATATCCTTATTACTTAACTGTTTTTTCCCCTTTGATTGTTGTTCATGTGTTTCTAGAAAATGCCCCCAGCACTCGCCCCCAATGCTCACTTGCCTCTGCCTTCAGCTGGACAAACACTCAGGAATATCATTCATGAGAAAAATGCTGGAAATTGCTGAACTTCATCATGCCATAACAGGGACATTGAAAAAAATCTAAGCAAACATAAACTACTCGTCTTTGTACTGTAGTTTAAATTTAATTTTCATCACCTCGCTGGTTTTGAACTTGTACATCTGCAGTTTTGATGAAGAGAAAACTGAATTCTCAAATCTGTTTCATTTTAATTATTTTACAGTCCTAAGTATCTAAAATCTTAATTGAAAAGTACATTATTACTATTATTTTTAAGTTTAATCCTCTGATGCATGAATTATAAAAGTCAGTGTCAAGATTTTTCCCTTGAGTGTTTTTATTTGTCTTAAGGCATGAGAGAAAGTTTTCAATTCTTTTTTTTTTTTTTTCAAATATTTGTAACTGAGCATTTAACATAAAAAGTGTGAACTTAATATAAATATGACTGAATTTGTCTTTGTTTGACTTCTTTTCTTTTCTCTATCGGAAGTTTCATTCATAATTTTTTTTTAATGCTTTGCAAAACATTTTAACTCTCTTTCATCCATTTTAACACTGAATAATTTATCGTTTATACGCCTTTTCAGCATCGAATGCTTGTCTATAACATTTTATAAAATACATGTATGTTTGGAAAAAAAACTGAAAATATTTTTTCAGGCCCTGAGAAGAACAAAAATATCCTGACACAGACTAATATGAATTTCCACCACATGAACCATTGAATTTAGGAGTAAATAACTTTTAAATAGGTGTCCACTGTAGTCAACACTATGCACCACAGGGTTAATTTTGACATGAAAATAGAGGCCGCACAGAGATATGTTCCATGAAGTATTTGACAGATGCTCTGTAATTAGTTTTACACCAAACGCTGAAAATACTTGCACACAAATTATATCATGAGCATAATCAATAAAAGAGAAAAACCAAACAGACAAATGTACACTAATTACACAGAACAGGGACGGAAATAAAAGGAATGATCTGATATAAACTCGAGCTCATAAAGCAGAGCTGATTCAGACGTTATGCTGCGTAAATAAGCCGCCTGCAGGAATGTAACACAGCAGCTCAAATAACTCACTTAGTTAATTAAAACGGGTAAAAGATCAATACAGCTCCTGGTCCCTCTCTCCTAATTCTCCGGTATTAATTAAAGATACTCACTTTGAAGCCCGTTTCTTCTCTTCTGTATCTGCTTAATTAGAAACTTTGAGGCAGTAAACGGCGCTAAAGGAGACGAACGAACATCAGGAGATCAAATGAAGCCACGGGGTCTTAATAAGACTGAGCAGTGAGGCTTTTTGTTCACATCTGACTACAAATCAATACCACCGTATCAGCATCGACTCAATATGTCACTTAAGTCCTGCGACGTTGTGGCATTAGAGTGGATGTCATTTTTCCACTGATCTGGCTTCACAGTGAGAATTTAAATAACATCTTAGCAGTGTGGGACAAAACAGCACNAAATGAAATGTCAAATCAAAGAGACGACAGAGAATGGTCTTTACCACGGGGCTTAAATTTGACAGTGAAATAGAAAAGCGTATTTACTGCAGCTTTCCTCTGTATTTGGGATGATATACTGCATATTGAGTCAATGAAATATGGAAAGAGTCCAATTCACTCTCAGCTTCTGGGTAAAATATTCATCCTGTGACAAAAACACAAGAGTGATATAATAAAAGTCTCTTCAAATAATGGGAAAAAAGCATCTGTTTCATATCACTGTATTAAATAATCTGCATTTATATTCAGTTCCACTAACTTAGACAATAAGAAACACTGAGATGCTCAGAAGAAACCAGCATGAATGGTACAAATGCAGTCTTTTCATAGGCTTAATTAAGCATTTATTTATTTTAAATGTGATGATTATGACTCACAATGAATCAAAAAATCAGTTCTTGTATGTTACTCTCCATTTTTGGTATGAGCTCTGGACTTAACATGGTTAGTGCTTTTGCATATGCATCGTGTTTCTCATTGTGTTCTTATTGGGTATTGTGTTATTAGGTCTTATTGTCATTGTCTACCTTGTCTTTTGTGTGTTCTGGCTGCAGCACTAATTTCCTTTGAAGGGACAATAAAGTTATTCTGATTCTGAAAAACAAAATTTTATAAAATTAAACTTTTGCACAAGATCAAAAAAATATATATATTGTTAACACAGAAGCAATCAGTGGCCCTCTGAACTACATGTTAAGTACAAGAGTACTTTACAAAGAGTACACGAGGGAGGAAGAGGGGTTAAAAAAAAAGCAAGAAGGGAACAGGGGGGATTAGGCTTTTAAGAACAGCAGGGTGGTGGGTTTTGTTATGTTTGTTGGTTTACTCGCCAATTTTTCCCAATTATCAAAAAAATCACTAGGAATTTCAAAGGAATAATAATTAAAAAAAGTTTGGCTAATTTTTACTTTACGATGATGAAATTTGAGGACCTGTAAAGTGTTTCAGGCTCATACATTGTTGACATTATCCACCAGTTATTACATTTCAGGTTTATTACATTATCTTTTATTACATTTCAGGTTGTTGTTACATTTACACTGGACTGTCATTGTTACTGTCACAGTCTCAGTCTCTACACTCAGCCTGCCACAGTCCTGTTGTAGCCTAATCAGCTCAACTCTCCTCACCTGCGCTCCTACTCACACCTGAAAGCCTTTGTTTACCGCTCTGAAGATATTATCAGCTTGGCCGAGCGGCTTTGTCACCTGCCTGCTGTGCAAGGGTTTGCAGGTTTGATCCCTGCTTCGACCTCAACTGTTCAGTCTCCAAGGACTAAACTATCCTGTGAACTGTGTTTTTTCAAAATCTGGCAAAGACTGGTTATTGTGTCTAAAACTGCTACCTCACTTCTGGGTCCTCCCTGTATCCGTGTCAGTTACAATCCAGTTTCTACCAAGCCCGTCTGTGTTTCTGACTCTGGTGTCTCCAATCCTCCTTTTGATGACACCTCAGTTATCCTCTCTGGGGTTCAAGTCCAAGCACAGAAACATTGTGGTCATTTAACCAGAGTCTGGTTCTTTTGGCGTTGTCGGTAGGAGCCAAGTTCCTCCAGAAATGAAATCAGCATCTCTATAAAGCTTGGTAGCAGATGAAGCATGAAACATCTGTGCTGACTCTGGACTTCAGAAAAACAAAACAGAGTGGACCAAAAGCAGTAGATGACATGAGCCCCCAAACCATCGCTGACTGTGGAAACTTGACTCTGGACTTGAAGCAGCTTGGATTCTGAGCCTCTCCACTCTCCCTCCAGACTCTGGCTCCTTGATTCACAACGTGATAAAAACTGACTTTCATCTGTAAAGAGAACTCTTCTGATGTGGTCTCTGGTTCAGGAGTGGTTTGACTTGAGGAATGAGACAGTTGTTGTTACAGTCTTTGTCTTGTCTGAGTGTGGTAGCTCTTGATGCTCTGACTCCAGACTCTGTCTGCTCATTGTACACATTTTTCTTAACCCTTAACTTTCTTGTGCATCTTTTTGTACCTCACCTTTATTGTCCTACCCTTCTTAGCAGTCTGAACCATGAATGTGTCACCAACTGACCCAAACTAAAACCATTTGAAGGCTTAGGAAACCTAGTAAGCTGGTGAGTGTTCCACCATCAGATAACAATATTCAACTTTTTGATAATATTCTGATTTTAGGACATACTGTCTTTTAGGTTTCCATCAACTGTAATGCAAAGACAGAAAGGCTGAGATAATTCTCTCTGAATTTACGTATCATATTTGATACATGACTTCAAAGACCTCTATCTCATCAACATGACAAACAGTTTGTTTAAAAGCTTGTGAAGAATATTTTTAAAAATATGTTCGACCACCTTGAGGAATGTCACATCACTACAGTCAGCTGAAGTTTTATTTTGGTCTTTTTCAAAATGTCTGCTCTCACGAAATCATACACACATTTTCAGGTAGATCATTGCAAGATTTTTAAGAAGTTCATCAAACTAGTTACTTTTTTTCTGCATCAAATGAATGCATGTTTCCATAAAACTTTAATAAAATTGTTTGCTCAGTGTGTCAATGTGATACAAGAAGTTGTAACGCTCAAACTATAAAATTTGTACACGTTAACACGCTGAAGGGGATTCTTTTTAGATTTTGACTCAAACAAGCAACCCTGAGATTCTTTGTGAACTGACAAGTTAAGTAGCTAGGTTTAAATGAAATCAGAAGTGTTTAAAGTAAACGGAAAATCCCTTAGATGCGACCAGAAACTCAAATTTTAATTATAACACAAAATTATCGAAAGAAACTAAACAAAAAGCCCCTCAAAATTCACAAAACACAAACCCCAAACGAAATATGAAACAAAATTACGTCACCCAATCGTCCAAAGTCGTTCTTTTAACAGTTTTTAAGTCCTTTAGCGTCCGTTACCCGCGCTCCCTTTGTCCATGAAACAGAAAATCCCTTAGTCCAGAAAACGGAAATTGAAACGCAATACTCCAAAAATCCACGGCCGAATCGTCCATACAAAATAAAAATGATCAAAAAACCCCAAAAGAAAGTAATCCACGGAGGAAATAATCCAAACTTAGGATGTCTTCATTAAAGTNTTTTTTTCCTCCTCTTCCTCTACGCCACATCCTTTATTTATAACTTTTCGTGGCAAATTAGTTCGACACATTTAGTACATTTCCTACCTTTAAGTTGAGCATACCCCTCTTTCAAACCCTTTTTTACATTGGAAAAGAATTATTACGTAAGAAATTTGTGTGTCAAGTAGTGTAAAGAAAGAAAACAAAACTCGTGGACACAAAAATGTATAAAAGTAATAAAGAAAAAGAGTGAGTGAGTGAAATTACACGGTGACAGTGTGATCCCCCCCCCCCCAGCTGGAGGTATCGGAGGCTGAACCCCGAAGTAGGGCTTTAAGTTAACCACATTAATAGTGTCTGACTTCATGTTCTTTTCTTTCCATTGTACCAGGTAATTAATGGGGCCTAATCTTTTCATTACTTTTGCAGGACCTGACCACTTAGGTGCAAGCTTTGCTGAAAAATTGTCTGATGCTTTTGAAAGCGGGTGGGCACGCACCCAGACCTGGTCACCCGGCAGGAACTGTGCACCTCTCCTCCGGGTATTATAATACCTGGCTTGTCTGGCTTGACACGCCCCCACTTTCTTTTTTACTTGTTCGTTCATTTGCTTTTGTCGTTCTAACAGCTTGTACGGAGACTGCTGAGGTGTAGGTGGTGAACTGATGACACGTTCCAGCGGACCTTTAAGGGTTCTTCCTAGAGCCAGCTCAGCAGGGGTTCGACCAGTTGTCTCATGCTGCGCAGCATTGATAGCAAAGCGAAACTCCCTGATCCACTGATCCCAATTTTGGTGCTGGTCTCCAACATAGGAAGCAATCATGGTCTTAATTGTCCGGTTTGAGCGTTCTGTCAGGTTGGTTTGTGGGTGGTAACTGGTGGTGAATCGTTGTTTTACTCCCCAGATCTTACAGAGGTTAGACATCTCCTGCCCAGTAAATTGAGGTCCTCTGTCTGAGACCAGCTCCTCTGGCACTCCAAAACGAGTGAAGATCTCATCCTTCAAGATGTTAACAATGCGATGAGCCTTGCTGTCCTTTAATGGAAACACTTCCACCCACTTTGTGAAATAATCCACGATGACTAGAAGGAAGCGGTTGCCTTTCTTGCTCCGGGGAAAAGGACCCATAAGATCTATGCCCAGCTTTTCCCAGGCTGATTCGACTTTGGTGGACTGCATGAAACCAGCTGGCTTTTGATTTTCGGCTTTGTAAGACTGGCATGTAAGACAACATTTCACATGAGTCCATACGTCCTTTCGAACAGACGCGGTGGTACGCTGAAGTTCTTATGCGTTCTCACAGAAGTCGGATGGTTCTACCGGAGGATTACCTACCAGTACTTTTATGAGTTCCTTTGTTCCTTGGTCTGAAGACCCATGGTGGTCGACTACAAACCACGGGAGCAAGGGTTAGCCACTGAGGGCTATGTTCTCTGGAACCTCGTAACATTTGCGGTGGGAAGGTCCCCGTCCTGGGCTGGTAGCTTCCTTTATCCAATCCCTGGTCTCTGGGTCTTTTTCTTGAGCTTCTCTTAGCTCGGCCAGAGAGGTAGGAAGACCTATGATGTTCTTTGAGGTGGTCAGTGCAACATGAGCCGAAGGTGGTGCAAGTGATGGACTCATTCTAGACAGGACATCTGGAACAATGTTTTGGAGACCCTTTCGATAACAGACTTTGAATTGAAACTGTTGGAGTCGGAGTATCCACCGAGTCAATCGGGAGGACGTTTTTGGACAGTTAAAAGCCCAGGTCAGAGCAGCCTGATCTGTAAATACTGTGAACTCTCTGCCTTCTAAATAATGTCGCCATTTTTCAACTGCCCACACCACTGCAAGACACTCCTTTTCTGAGGTGGAGTAATTACACTCTGCACCTCGCAACCCACGGGAAGCATATGCTACCACCTTTTCTCCCTCCTCTGTGACCTGCACCAGCACTGCTCCTAGACCTACATCACTGGCATCTGTATGTACCTCAAAAGGAAGGTCATGGTTGGGCTGAGTTAGGATGGGGGCACTACTCAAGGCCTGCTTTAACTGATTAAAGCTCTGCTGACATGACTCGGTCCAGACCCACTCTACATCTTTTCTTGTCAGGCGGTGTAGAGGAGCGGCGATGTCTGCAAAGTGGTTGATGAATTTGTGATACCATCCCACAAGTCCAAGAAAGCGCTGCAGGGTTTTGACTGATGTTGGAGTTGGATATGAGGTCACGGCATGAGTTTTTTCTGGATCCACCTTGACTCCTTTTCCAGACACCACATGTCCCAAAAACTTAAGCTCTTTCTGGAAGAAATGACATTTTTTCAGGTTTAGGGTCAAACCAGCATCATGGAGCTTGCTCATCACCACGTTCAAGTCTCTGAGGTGTTGTTCAGGCGTGGGGGAGAAGACGATGCCGTCATCGATGTAAACAAAGCAAATCTTCCCCCTCAGCTCCCCAAGAACTTTCTCCATGAGACGCTGGAACGAAGCACCTGCGTTTTTTAGGCCAAATGGCATACATTTAAACTGGAAGAGACCCACTGGTGTTATTACTGCTGTCTTAGCCTTGCTCTCTGCCGACATGGCCATTTGCCAGTACCCAGACTTTAAATCAAGGGTGCTGAACAGAGCTGCACCATGCAAAGATTCAAGCAGATCGTGGATGATAGGCATGGGGTAAGCATCCTGCTGTGTTTTTGCATTTAAGGGCCTGAAATCAACGCAGAACCTTGGAGTCTTGTCCGGCTTTGGAACCAAAACCACTGGAGAAGCCCAGGGTGATTGAGAAGGCTCTATGATGCCGTCTTTCAGCATCTGCTCCACTTGGTCGATAATAATTTGACGTTTATACGGTGAGACTCGGTACGCCCTGCACCGCACGGGTACCTCATCTGTGGT
>RPOG01001470.1:0-20794 GCA_008086565.1 Thalassoma bifasciatum | reverse complement strand
TCTAAAGGCTCATCAAGGAACGGATGGAAGGCGTATCCTCTGGGTCCTTTAACTCCATAGGTTCGGTTACCTAAATTAATAATGGTGGAAGTCTTAGTGAGAAAGTCCAAACCTAGAATGATGGGAAACGCTAGGTTGCTGTCATCGATAATGTAGGTATCGAGAGACCACATCATGTCATGCCAGCCATACAGGATTTGTACTTTCCCTAAGGCTCCATGACAGGTTTTCCCATCAGCGAGAGCAAAGCTCTGATTGTCACTGGGTTTCATAGATTCTCTCTCTCGAGCCACTTTCAACCACTGACTGTGCTGCATAAGTGAGTATGTGCATGCAGTATCAATTACAGCGCTACACTGCATACCCCGGACATCTACAGGAACATGTAATAACGAAGGTGTAGTTCTTTTTCCCTGCTGGATAACTGAGACTACATCTGCAGGCTTTTTGGCCGTCCATTTTTCCTGGGATTTCTTCCCCTGTTTTCCTTTTGCTTTTTGTTGGTCTACCTTGCCCCAATACTCCCTTGCTGCCGTGCAGTCTTTTTCCACTAATGTGCCAATGGTCACCAGTTGCTCTACATTAGTTACTGTCCCTCTCAAACAGCCAGCAATTCTGGGGTTACAATTATTAAGAATCTTCCTCACAAGCTCGGGCTCTGAGATGTCAGGTTTCCAGCGCAAACACAAAGCACGGTAATCATATGCAAAATCCCTCACACACTGATCAGGAAGCTGGACCATATCCCTGAGCTTCTCTTCTACCTCTGTAAGGTAATCAGGAGGAAGAAATGCTGCATGAAAGGCTTCTTTAAACTCTGCCCAGTTGTGGATCTTGTTTTTAGCCACACTCCACCAGCTATGCGCTGGCCCTTTAAGAACACTGAAAAATGCGCCAACAAGCTCTGCATCCGTCAGAGGTCGAACAGCAAGATAAGTTTCACATTGCTCCACAAAGTTAAGGACATCCGCCACTTCGCTGGAGCCGCTGAAAGAAGGGAAGTCCATATGAACGACAGGCTTTGTATAAACTACAGGGACCCGACCAGCAGGGCTGCTTAAGGGTAAGGTGGAAGACGCACTGGAGGGATACTGGTCACTTGTATTTTGCAGCTGAGGTGTAATGCCTTTTCCCAGCTCTCGGGGTGGATTTCCAGTTGAAACTGTATCTGATTGGCTCATTCTTGTTTCTCCAGAAAAAGATATTGAAGTCGGAGGGTCACTGCGTGCCGCAGTGGTTACCCTGGATGGGGAAGATGGCTGCATTGTATCAGAGTAAGACTCCTGAATGGTCATTGTGGCCACAGTTTGTGTAGGTGTGGAACTGATTTTACACTGGTGGAAACTGGGCTCGGCCGTGTAGAAGGATCGTGGGGCAGCCGTGAGGCTGGCGCGCTTCAGCCGCTCCAAATCTGCTCTCCACTTTTCATCACGCCGGTGTAAACAGCTCACTAATTGTTCTTCAAAGTCTTTTAAAGTTGCCACCATGTGACTTTCAAGTGCCTCTAAATTTTTGTCAATGTATCCTCTGATACTCTCCTCTCTGTTGATAGCACTGCTTACTGAATCTCTAAAGTCGGATTCAAGGGTCTTAACTTTCTCTATTACTGACCCCAAGTCTGTGCTGATGGAATTCAAAACTGGGAGATTGAGGTAAGATGTTGCATCACCCTCTAANGAACTGATTTTACACTGGTGGAAACTGGGCTCGGCCGTGTAGAAGGATCGTGGGGCAGCCGTGAGGCTGGCGCGCTTCAGCCGCTCCAAATCTGCTCTCCACTTTTCATCACGCCGGTGTAAACAGCTCACTAATTGTTCTTCGAAGTCTTTTAAAGTTGCCACCATGTGACTTTCAAGTGCCTCTAAATTTTTGTCAATGTATCCTCTGATACTCTCCTCTCTGTTGATAGCACTGCTTACTGAATCTCTAAAGTCGGATTCAAGGGTCTTAACTTTCTCTATTACTGACCCCAAGTCTGTGCTGATGGAATTCAAAACTGGGAGATTGAGGTAAGATGTTGCAGCACCCTCTAATTCTTCATCTTCCTGCTCTTCTGTTTCTGATAGATACAGAGAACTAATCAATGATGTTACTTCTCTTACAGGATCCCTTCTAGTGACCCAGGCACTTCTACTATGAGCCTGCTCCTGAGCCTCTGCCCCAGATGTAGGAGTAGAAGTAGTGGTTTCTGAATTATCCGTAAAGTTAACACCAGAAGGATCCCCAGTTTCCATGATCTCCCGTACATTAACACTGTCTTCACTTTCCATGTTTGAATTCACACGTTATTGCAATAAACTGTTCCAATAAACTGTTTCAGAAAAATATTACAGAGTTTCTGTTCTTATAATACAGATTACTCTTTAAGGGCTTCCTTAAACTTCTCACAAACAATACACTTTAACACTTCTGTACAAAAGATTACCCCAGACAACAATTTCAATTCATCATAACAGGATCACTCATAAATCACGTCCCCGTACGGGCCACCATTTGTAACGCTCAAACTATAAAATTTGTACACGTTAACACGCTGAAGGGGATTCTTTTTAGATTTTGACTCAAACAAGCAACCCTGAGATTCTTTGTGAACTGACAAGTTAAGTAGCTAGGTTTAAATGAAATCAGAAGTGTTTAAAGTAAACGGAAAATCCCTTAGATGCGACCAGAAACTCAAATTTTAATTATAACACAAAATTATCGAAAGAAACTAAACAAAAAGCCCCTCAAAATTCACAAAACACAAACCCCAAACGAAATATGAAACAAAATTACGTCACCCAATCGTCCAAAGTCGTTCTTTTAACAGTTTTTAAGTCCTTTAGCGTCCGTTACCCGCGCTCCCTTTGTCCATGAAACAGAAAATCCCTTAGTCCAGAAAACGGAAATTGAAACGCAATACTCCAAAAATCCACGGCCGAATCGTCCATACAAAATAAAAATGATCAAAAAACCCCAAAAGAAAGTAATCCACGGAGGAAATAATCCAAACTTAGGAAGTCTTCATTAAAGTAAAGCAGCTCCGGCGACGCGCTCCTCACGCGGTGCAAATTACAGCACCGAACGGCACGATATTATACATACACACAGTTCTTTAAGTTTTTACTTTGTGCAGAAATGTTTTGTCACCACTCTCACACATATATTTACTTAAACACTATGATTTTTCCTTAGCTGCAGTCCTTAGACTGACACTCTTTCTTCGTCTTTCCCGCCGCCTGCTCACTTTTTTTCCTCCTCTTCCTCTACGCCACATCCTTTATTTATAACTTTTCGTGGCAAATTAGTTCGACACATTTAGTACATTTCCTACCTTTAAGTTGAGCATACCCCTCTTTCAAACCCTTTTTTACATTGGAAAAGAATTATTTGCATTCTTTAAACACACAGTTCATCACATTTCTTTCTTTTGTTTTGAGCACCTGTGTTTTTACATATTTTCATTATTTCTTTTTCTCACTCACTCACTTTAATGTGCCACTGTCACAAAGTATATCAGGAATAAAAATCATAAAGCAATATTTTTTTGTGGATTTTTTAAAAAGGGTTAATAAACATGTCTGCAGGGTTAATCTGTGTTTCTTTTTTTGAATTGAACTACCAAAACAAATCAACTNTTCGTCTTTCCCGCCGCCTGCTCACTTTTTTTCCTCCTCTTCCTCTACGCCACATCCTTTATTTATAACTTTTCGTGGCAAATTAGTTCGACACATTTAGTACATTTCCTACCTTTAAGTTGAGCATACCCCTCTTTCAAACCCTTTTTTACATTGGAAAAGAATTATTTGCATTCTTTAAACACACAGTTCATCACATTTCTTTCTTTTGTTTTGAGCACCTGTGTTTTTACATATTTTCATTATTTCTTTTTCTCACTCACTCACTTTAATGTGCCACTGTCACAAAGTATATCAGGAATAAAAATCATAAAGCAATATTTTTTTGTGGATTTTTTAAAAAGGGTTAATAAACATGTCTGCAGGGTTAATCTGTGTTTCTTTTTTTGAATTGAACTACCAAAACAAATCAACTTTTACACTATGTTGAAGTTGATTGCAATGCACCTTTACATTTACAATTTTTTTTGCACTCCAGTACAAAAAAAAAAAAGTTGTGACTACCAGCTCTCACTGTTGATTTCAAACCTCCCAAAGTTGGAGAGTATCCCAGCATGCACTGAGTCACTGAGCCAGCGGCAGAGGACACCATGGGTTCAGAGCCTAACAGCAGGCTGTGACAAAAAGGGGCAGACAGCACAGACACAATGAAAGGCTGAACCCCCCCCCCCCACTGTCAGAGAGAAGAGCCCCATCAAAGCTCCTGTGTGAGAGCTGTTCTAACGTTACAGGACGAATCAGTTTTTCAACATGTTTAAATCTTTACTCAAACAGAGAGTGAACCCTGTGGGAGTCAGAGTCAGAAATTACACTCCTCTTTACCTATGAGTTTTGAAACTTTGTCAAGAGCTATACGACTATTATTTACAAGTGATACTTTGACAAGGAAGTGCAGACAATTCAAATGAATGTGTTATCTTGTGGTACGATTGTTAAACTCTGGCTGTAGCATATCTGACAGATGCTGGATCACTGAGCATAAGTTCCGGTTTCAAGTTTAAAGCACGACCAGGCTTTAATAAGTGATCATGAAATAGTTTCACTGTCATATTTATTTTCCTGTTAAAAATGCAAAATTTTAAATGATGTTATCAGCACCAAAAATGGTTATTTCTAAACACTATCACTAAATATGTGTGTATAGGTCAGATTTTTATGGCGGAACATGAATCAATTCACAGCACGCACTTTTAGGTCCCTTTGATGAAAGTTCACCACCCAACAAAGATGAAAAAGAGAGAAGCTAGATCTGAGATTTATTTTATAGTGATGCTGGACACAGGAGCTTGACTGTCCGAGAGAAAAGGGAGGTAAAATCAGAAGAAAGATAAACAGGAGAGTGATGGAGCACAGGTTAAAACATGGGTAAATATGTTTGTGACCTTGCTCATTCCAACCCAGGTGTAGAACTTCTACTGCAGTGGTCTGTTCAAACCTGAGACTCTAAACTATAAAAATTGCATTTCACTGCAGCAGATGTGTTGAAATGCTAAACTGGAAAAAAATGCATTTCACTACAGCAAATGTGTTGAAATGCTAAACTAGAAAGAATGCATTTCATTGCAGCAAATGTGTTGAAATGCTAAACTAGGAAAAAAATGTATTTCACTGCAGCAAATGTGTTGAAATGCTAAACTTGAAAAATTGCATTTCATTGCAGCAAATGTGTTGAAATGCTAAACTTGAAAAAATGCATTTCACTGCAGCAAATGTGTTGAAATGCTAAACTAGAAAAAAATGCATTCCACTGCAGCAAATGTGTTGAAATGCTTACGTTGAATGAGCTACATGAAGAAATGCAAAATAAATTTCCTAAAATCAGTAAGATAAAGCTTATATGTGGGTCCTGTGAATTGAAAAATGTTTAATGCAGTCAAACAGCTAAAAATGTGGATCCTCTGAATAAAAAAATGCTTTAAGTAGTCAAACAAAGTTAAACATGTGGATCATGTGAATGAAAAAATGCTTAAAGCAGTAAAAAAAAAAAAAAAAAGTTGAACATGGGAATTAAACTTGCCTGAAAGTATTAACACCAAGCTTTAAATGAAGAAATCTGAAATAAAAATTGCAGGAAGCTACTTTAATTTTAGCCTACCCTTGAGATGGTGGGTGATAGTGCTCATGGGAAATGAAGTCTTTATCCCAGAAAAACACTACTGAGCTCAGCCACAGGCATCACTTCAATCAACACCTAACAGATAGTCCTCAAATGGATAAAACAGTGTCACACTCTTCTGTGCTGAATTAGAAAGTTGAGTGTGTTCCCTCACACATTTCAAGAAAAACACTGTTATGAAAGTGACTGCAATGAAACAGATTAGTCTTGTCTGACACATCAACCTGTCACACCTGCCTCAGGTCAAGTGCGGCAAAATGGGGCAGACACGTACAGAGATTATCGTAAAATATTGATGCTCTGGTAAATTTCTTTGGTGAGGAGGGAGAAAGAGTGGAAATTAGTAAACAATAATATTCTCTGTCTGCAGTGACCCAAATTTCAGGGAATATGAGTTAGTTATATGAGAAGCCACGAAGTAAAATGAGCCCCTGAAAAGATGTTGGACATGCAAAGGAAATAATATAGCCAGGAAGCATTCAAAGCCACTTTCAAGATTTGATTTCTTTAAAAGCCCTGAAAATAAAACATGTATCTTATGGCCTACGTGATGTTTAATATGAATTTTCTGCACTGCATATAAGACAATATATTTGTGTTCTTTTTGAGTGTGGGAGTGAATGCAGTTTGTAAAAGCAGTGTGCATCTATCATGTGATGTGTGAACTTTGCAGTGTGAGACAGTAACAGTCCTTAGAGACATGATGCATGGAGCTTCCCCTCACGCTCGGCGCTCCTGCAGCACCATCACAAACACTGCATGGATCGGGCAGTTGAGGGCGGTCTCCTGAGAGTCCAGATGCTGCAGAGAAGACCTCTGCTGACCTCACAGCAGACCCGGGATCAGCGTTCTGCGGGCCCACAATGATCATCCTAGGGCCCTTTTAGATGAGGTGTGCATAATGGGGAGGTTTCTCTCACTGAAGGATGAATCAATGTGGCATGAAGAAGAGAATTTCCAGCCCATTTCCCGGCCTGATTACCCCACCACATACAGCTCCTTAATAGCTTGTTGTGTGTCATAAATCTCTTTTTACCACCATAGCATTGCAGATGTATTACAGTGTATGCCTTACATATTAAAGCAGAGGTGTCATTGGGGTTTGGTGCTGGTGGCATGTTGGGGCACTTCTGTGAGGATGCAGCTTTGACGTTTCATCCCTCAGTTTGTCAGGACTGTGAGGCTGCACACGGAGCATCCCTGCCTCCAAACAGCTCTCTGGTTTGTACTCAAACTGTCCGTGTAGTGGATGAAGAGAAGGATGCTACATCTTCCTCCTCACAGGTGGGACTGAAGAGGAAGTGTGGGCTCCATGTGCCAATCCGTGCATGTGATTCGGGATTGAAGCAGATTATAAATCTTTCTGAAAATTTATGTTCGCCAAAAAACATGTTCCTCCTGCACATTGCAGATATGAACCCACAGATTTCTTGCCCACATCTACAAACCACTAATAGCTACATAAGGATTGTAAACTGTGCATGGATTTGCAAACCTGATTGGCTCGTGGCCTGTTAATCTTTCTTGACCCGCCAATCAGGAAGCTATGGAAGCCAATTTCTGCCATTTAAAAGTGAAAAAAAGATAAACAGGAGAGTGATGGAGCACAGGCTAAAACATGGGTTCATATGTTTGTGATCGTGCACTTCTACTGCAGTGGTCAGTTCAAACCTGAGAGTCTAAACTAGAAAAAATGCATTTCACTGCAGCAAATGTGTTGAAATACTAAACTTGAAAAATTGCACTTCACTGCAGCAAATGTGTTGAAATGCTAAACTAGAAAAAATGCATTTCAAAGGTAAAGTGAAAACAAAAACTTGGCATTGTTGAGCTTTTTTTCGGCCCATATAAAGTCAAATTTTGAGATAAAAGTCAAAATGTTAAGATAAAAAGAGAAAATAATGAGATAAGAACGCAGAATTTTGAGAAAGAAAATAAAAGATTTTAGACAATCACATCATAACTTTGAGAGTGCAGTCATTGTTATGAAATAAAAAGTCAAAATACTGAAAAAAACAGTCAAAATTCAGAGATAAAAAGTTTAAACAATCAGAACTAAAGTCCAAATTTTGAGAAAATAGTCGAAATCATGAGATGAGAATTCCAAACTTTAAGACAAAAAGTAGAAATTTTCAGATAGGAAATAAAGAGTCAAAATACCGAAAAAAAAAAAAAAAAAAAAAAAAAAAAAAAAAAAAAAAAAAAAAAAAAAAAAAAAAAAAAAAAAAAAAAAAAAAAAAAAAAAGTCA
Source organism: Thalassoma bifasciatum (assembly GCA_008086565.1). Taxonomy (NCBI): domain Eukaryota; kingdom Metazoa; phylum Chordata; class Actinopteri; order Labriformes; family Labridae; genus Thalassoma; species Thalassoma bifasciatum. The sequence continues at coordinate 12,812 of RPOG01001470.1, read as the reverse complement.
AAATTCGGAGATAAAAAGAGTAAACAATCAGAACTAAAGTCCACATTTTGAGAAAATAGTCGAAATCATCAGATGAAAATTCCAAACTTAAACACAAAAAGTAGAAATTTTCAGATATGAAGTTACAGATATGTGAATAAAGTGAAAGTTTTGAGAAACCAGTATATTTTTATGAAAAAACATCAAAAGTTTGTGGTAAAAAGTTACAATTTTGACTTTCAATCTTATAGTTTTATTGAAATAAGTCATAATTTTGAGATAGAAAGTCAAAATTATTAGATAAGAATGCAGACTTTTGAGATACAAGTAGAGAATTTGTGAAAAAAAGTAGACGTTTTTGAACAATTACATCATAATTTTGAGAGTAAAAAGTCATTGTTTTGATAAAGTCAAGATACTGAAATATAAAATGTCAAAATTCAGATATAAAATGTTTAAACTATGAAACCAAAAGTAAAAAAAAATTGAGAAAACAGTCAAAATTATGGGATAAAAAGTCAAAATTTTGAGACAAAAAGTAGACATTTTTAAAAAAGAAGGTCCAAATAAGAGAGCATAGTCAAAGTTTTGAGATTACACGGTGAACTTAATGGAAAAATAAGTAAACAGTGTGAGATAAAAAGACAAAAATTTGAGGTAAGAGGGCAGAATTTAAAGATAAAAGTAGAGATTTTGAGAGAAAAAAGTAGTTTTTAGACAATCACATCATAATTTTGAGATTACAAAGTCTGCTATGAAAAAAGTCTTAATTTTGAAATGAAAAGTCAAAATTCAGAGATAGAAAGTTTTAACCATGAGAAAAAAAGTCAACATTTTGAGACAAAATGGAGAAATTTTTAGACAAGAATTTACAAATGAGTGAATAAAGTCAAACTTTTTGAGATAACATGGTCAAATTAATAAAAGTTAAAATTTTGATTTTCAATCTCAAAGTTTTCATTTAAATAACTCAAAATTTTGACTTATTAATTATTACAGTCTCATAATATACAAACTAAAAAAATCTTAACAAATCTAGTTTTTCATTTTTATATATTTCATTGCTGGAAATGGGCTTCCATAGAAAGCTCAAAAAATGTCCCAAAAAATTGGCTGAACTTAAAGACAATCTTTTTCTCATTACTTTAACTGGATGGCTCCTGAAACAGTACAACGGCAGACAGTGTTCACTCTCACCCTGCAACTTGACATTTCCAGTTAAGCCCCATTCTAATAATTCAATCCTGAGTGTAAGCAGCAACACAGTGGAGCCACTTTCTGTCACGTTCAGCTCACTAATCAGCCGCTCTATGGCTCACAGAGTCGAGCAGGTTGTCAACTCAGCTGAAAACCGGGTACAAAGGTCGATTCTCGGCTCCTCCATTCACTACGTATGTGTCCTTGAGCAGGATGCTGAACTCCAAATTGCTCCTGGAGGCACCGATGTGTGCATGTGTGTAAATGTGCATTATATGAGATACTGATGAGGGCGGGCATCGTGCATGGCAGCCTTTGTCATTTGTGCATGAGTGTGACTGGTGACGTGTTGCATGGTGCTTTCAGTATAGAGATGATTGGAAACATAGAGTCATAATGTGGTTCATTAGCCAGAGAAAAATGAAGACCCTGCATTTAGTGTCTTCTTGTCGTGTCATCAGGGAATTAAGGTTTGGTGTCGACCCGTGTGAGGTTAATTTGCTTTTTTTATAAGTTGTGGATTGCCAGCTGGCAGTGTTCCCAACTCCTCAGCAAGGAAAGTAGCTAGTGGCTGTCCTAACAGCCGCTATGTAACAAACTACAAGCAAACCTAAACCAGGGGTGATGAGTGCATTACAGCTCACTTACACCTTATGCATCTCTACTGATTTTTGACTGCAGATATGAACTCACACCCGCTGTGTGTGAGAGCTGGAGTCATGAGACAGAGTAGTCCCCCTGCTTCCCACTCCATTTATAAGTCTGTCTCCATTCATGTTTGGCTGTAAAACCTCAAACCTGTTGATCAGATTTCTTTGTGTGACTCCGCTCAGTATGTCGGTTTGTTGTTGTAGTCAAACTAAATAAGAGCTGGTTTTGATACAGTTTGTTTTATTTTGAAAGTCACTAGGTTTTTTAAGGTAGTTTCAGTGCACTACTTCCTGCTTGGTCTGCCCTTCAGTGAATAGACATATCAGAGCTCAGGCTTCTGGCAAAAAAGAAAAAGAAAAATACAGGATAGTAAGGTAAGTTACAGGAACAAAACAATCAGATAAGTTCAATTTAAAGTAAATGAAAATATTAAAAAAATATGTAAAACCAAGCATGGTAAGGGACAAGTAATTGTACATGGTTTTTTTTTTGTGAGTTTTTGGTCCTTTATTATTTCTAATGGTTTAAATTACATTTTAAATTCATTTAGAGAAACAACACAATCAGGGAGAGGTTTAATGGTCCTGTTTCTATACATTTTTTTACAGCAAAATCACAAAATTGTCAATTACATGAAAACAAATAACACATACACCCCTGTAGAATTTCCAACGCCTGGTCCAAACCCCCATCTGCCCCCTTATTATGGTGCACACTGCTAAGGTTGAGGTGAAGCACCTATATGAGGCTGCGTGCACTTCCCTTTGTGTCTGTGCTGTGACACCATCGACCCCTGACCTTTTTCCCATACCACCTGTGCAAATCTTTGAGTTCTTATTGTTGTAATATTTTTTTTATGTTCCTTATGAGCTGAAATGTTTTTTTTTTTCCTAATCCCAAACTGTGCTCCCACAGGAACCTAGTGTGGTATTTGCTTTTTTCCCGTCTCTTCATTCCTCTTGTGCTCTTTTTCCTTCCAATAAAACAGTCCCCCGCTCCTGTTCTCCCTATGTTATGTGTCTCTGCATTTTTATGTTTATTGGACGGGATGTAACTAAATTGTAAATTATGTTGCTCTGAAATGTGCAATAGCAAATAAAGTAAATCTTGAATCTTGAACTGAATCTATACAAAAAAGAAAAAAATGCTTTTTTTTTGTTTTTTTGTACCCAAATTTACGCTTTAAAATTGGAATGTACGCAAACCATGCAGATCACATGAGAGGTGTCAAATGTCGTCCATTACTACCTTTCACAGTTTTAGCCCTTACAGACTGGTGCTTTCCCCCTTTCCCAGGTGATGTCAGTTGACCCCATAAGGTCACAGGGTTAAGGGTTTGGGGGGGGACATTGAGATTCAGCTTGAGTCCTTAAATTGGCACCACTACCAGCTGGTGGTTGCCGTGTTATGCTGGTCTCACACCACATCCGTGTCTGTTCTGTCACCTCTTCGTCGACTGTGTGCTCTCTCATCCATCAACTTACACCGGCTGTGTTCACACCGACACCAGAGCATGTGAGCAGATTGGAGGGGCGAGAATTCCTGCTCCTCGCTCCCAAAGGTGTCTGCTCCGTTGCTCCTCGTTCAAAGCCCCACCATGCTACTCCACCTATCACCACTCCGCGCTCGACCACAGATGCACCCTGCTTGCTTGCTTGAAAGAAATGATGGTCTGATTCTGATCCCTGGCCAGGTTTGGGCATGTTTGGGACCCACGGTGTGAGTGGTAATGGAGCAAAACTGGAGCGAAAAAGCGCCCCACTCCACTTTTCCATCCTTGAAAAAATAAATATCCCATTCTGCGCTCTTTTGAAAATTCGCTCACTTCTCTCCCAGCTCGCCCTCATGCTCTGACTGGCACACAACAGAAACGTCAGACAGCTGGAGCTGTGGCCAAGGAGTCCCCTCACTCATGTTTGTGTGTAAAACCTCCAACCTGTTGTGTCCTGATCTAACATCACTCACCGTATCAATCTGTTGTGGTATAGTATATTCTACTTTGAGGCAATCAGAAATGTGAAATTCTGAGATAAAAAGTGAAATTATAAGATGATAGTCAATAACTTTGATATAAAAAAAACAGAATTATGATACATACAGTCAATATTTTGAGATGCATGGTGAAAATTATGAAAAAAGGTTGAAATTTTGATAGAAGAAATCAAAGTAATGAAAAAATGCCCATTTATTGCAATAAAATTTCAATCTTATGGGACAAAGTCAATAATTTGAGATAATTGTGTCACAGTTCTGAGATAGTATAGGCAAAATTATTAGATAAATAGGCCAAATGTGGGGAAAAAAAAGTTGAATTTTGACTTTTTATCCCAGAATCTCAACTAAATATGTGCCCAAAAAAAAAAAAAAAAAAAAAAAGAAAGAAATCCAACCAATCCAGATTTTTATACAATTTTTCCCCTTTTTAATGGGAAAAACTGGTTTTCCATATATTATTTATGCTAAGATCATAGAAAATGCTCGCTTTAAACAGACAATGGGTGTTTTCAATAAATGTGTGGGTTATGAAGCTACTTTATTGTCTTTGGATATATTTGGGTATTTTCTCCAAGAGGTCAGGTAGGGGGCTCTTTTTTGGGGTTTTGAGAATATGGTCACTCTCTTGATTAGGAATCTCATTTGAGAGTAGTTTGAGAAACATTTATTTATATGTTTAGTTTTACAGTGATTCTTAAATGCAGAGCATGCAGGAATTTTTGTTTGTTTATTAGTTTATGCACAACATCCAAATTTGTCTCCTCCTCTGTGGCTCATTGCCAGTGGCAGCACATGCTCACTGCCACTGATTGTAGCTAACAACACCACTTACAGTCGTAGCTTCATGAACATACCATAGACTTTAAAAAAGGAGCACCTGCAGCCTCACTTGAGAGAAACTCAAGAGCCTTACACCTGACGTCCTGTAGGTACATGAGGTATGATGCAAATATTGTATCATTCTTTCTCTGTGTAGGTTATGGCCGCTGTCGCAACCGCTCAGGATAGCTTCTCCCACTCGCTATCATCAACACAAAATCACTTGATGCACTGTGATTGGCTGGTCACACCCATAACAACTCCTACTCTCCGACCAGAGAAGTTCTGTGTCAACCAAAACATCAACATACAGGCAGAGGGTGGGGGGGGTCTAGGAGTGGTTGAGGCAAACACAAACACTGACACTCATATACAGAGGCCAATAGATGACTAGTGAGCAGGGTTATTCCTGTAGCAGTCAACATTTCATTTTTCAGGAAAGTCCTGAATACTCTACCTTCAGATAAAACTCAATGCAGAAAATCCTGAATGAGGGGTTTCTTGGGAAACTAATTGTAGCCTATCAGATTAGTGCCAGTGTGGAGTAGACATGATGTGATTTGGCTGTTTGATATGAAAATCACCCATTTGAATTGAAGGAGAATGTAAAAAAAAGCACTTTCTAGAAGAGAATTAAAGCACAAAAGGGGCGCAAAACTGATGCTGTGACTTAAACTATTAGAAGAAAACAGAAATGCTTGAGCTAAAGAGTCTTTAAAGTGACTCAAAGAGAACATTTATTGATTCAAACACTGAAGACGTGAAATAATTAACACCGGTTTGAAAAGCAGAAAAAGTGTTTGATGTCTGGATAGCAGCGAGGGTGTGATGCAGGAAGCTGAGGCAATGTTTTCATTGGACTGGGGCCTGCCTCACAAACCCTCTCAGAGTCATAATTTAGCAGAAGAGGCCCAGGGGGGAGTGCTTATTTGTCAGAGAGGATACCAAACACACTGTTTCTAGCTTCAATTAAATCTAAATAGACTTTGATGCAAACTGGCATGTAGTGTGTAAATGGATTTACGTGGGGGCTCAACCTTCCTTCAGTCAGTCTATAGTGGACCAATTACTGATCGCAGACAGCTCTCCTGTTGCTTCCATGTCACCCTGTTCCTCAGAGAAGAGCAAAGTCTGAGTACACACAGAGCGCTCACAGAACTGCGGCTACATTAATAGGCGCCGGGATTTTTCTGTCAGAGCTACATATGCAAATGTGACAGCAATGTACCAACTGGTCATGAAGAGCAGTGGGAGAGCTCTACACATTAGTCATCCCCGCAGAATGAACCGCACTGACAGAAGCACTAATTAATGGTTAAAAAAAGATTCAGGAGTGATTTCCATCCAGCTCTCCTCCACCTAATCAGTTTATAATAGCATTTTTGTCCTCTGGGATGATAATGTCTTCCCTCAGATGTCTGCCTGCTCTGTCATTAAGCCTTTTGCAGGAGTTAAAGTGGATATGTCTGTAGGTGTTTTAGAGATAGCGAACATTTGCTGTGTGACCGTAGTAAATAAGACCAACAAGGAGCTGTGATTAAACAGAAAAAGACTATATAGACTAAAAAACACACCACTTCACTGTGGGATCAGCTGTTGGTTTAAAATTTTCATCTTTCTGAGTTAACATTTAATTATGAATGATCCACAGGAAAGTCATATTACTCTATTCTTTAACTCTGATTTATATCCAAGGCCAACATTCAGAGCTAGTGAAGAGCCCAACTGCACCAAATAAGGTAAAGAGGAAATAATGATGGGGACTGAGGAGCTGTGGTGATGTCAGGCCAAGTTTACCTGCCATTGCCTAAAACAGAATAAAGTGAAGGTTCTGGAGTGGCCATCTCAGTCTCCTGACCTCAATATCATAGAGCCACTCTGGCAAGATCTCGAACCTGCAGTTCATGCAAGACAGCACAAGACTTTACAGGAACTGGAGGCTTTTTTGCCAAGAAGAATGGGCAGTTTTACCATCTGAGATAATAAAGACCCTCATCCACAACGAGCACAAAAGACGTCAAGCTGTCATTGATGTTAAAGGGGGCTATACATGGTATTAAGGACTGGAGTATGTAAACTTATGATCAGGCTCATTTTGGTAGTTTCTGTTGTCATTATGATTTAAAAAGAGTAAACACAGTTGTTTGTTAATAAATGGCTTCACCAACTAACCATGAGATATGTTTTGTTTTTCTTTTCCTTCTTGTTGTTATTAATTACTGTTCCAATCAATGTAATGTGTGGAAAAACCAACAATCATAATTACTAAAAAACAAAATCAAGTAATGTGCAAAACAGTGACGTTAAAGCAATGCATTATTTTCTAGTATAGACCCTATAAATGAGTACTACAGGAGTTGAAGACGGGGCTTTTACATCTTTACAGTGATGTACCAATGAATTATGACACATATCAGCATGATATTATCATTATTTTCCTTCTTATTTTTTAATAAAACAACATGAGTACTTAATAAACAATCAGAATAAAGAAAAAACATAAAGACAAGGAGGTGTCGCTGGCTTTCTACTGTCCTTGAAATTATTTAAATAAATAGATAAATAGATAAATAAATGAAAGTCTACACAATCTCCTCAAATGACCTCAGTGCTTACCATTGTATATAAATTGAAATTTCTTGGGGGCAAAGGAATGTGATGGACTAGCAAACCAGACTTGCAAACTCAGTTTGTGAAGTGTTTTACTTGTAAAATCATTAGATTAGTCATGTTGAGTTTGTCCATATTTTACCTTACAGTTCTACAGGGTGTCTATAAACTGTCTTTATAATTAAAGATCACATCACAAAAGCAAACTGATGAGATATCTCAATCAGATTTTTTCCATGTACTCAGTAGTTATTCAAGTTTTTAATCACATCACATTTGTGTTTTACAAGTACACTGTTGATAAAAGAGGTAGTATTAAATAAACCCCAAAAATGTCTACAAAGGCAAAATGTGTGTCATGGAAAATTGGATACACAGACTCAGTGAGACTACAGAACTAAGTATGAATGAAATGAATTAATGAATGAAATGTACCTTGGTTCACCCCTGCAGCAATTGAATCAAAACGTACAAACTCAAAGTAAAAATAACAAATCTTCAAGGTAACCAAAAGGGTGTCAGTTGAAGGTAAAGCTTACATAAAACATACCCCTCTTGTCTTACAAACAAACGAGCAAACAAAACAAAAAGCATCACATGAGTAAGTACATTATAGATACAAAACTGATGAATAATTGCTGCTGTTGTTGGTTATTAATATCAATTGCATCATAACATGATCATGATAATTTACTTTTTCGGTGTTTTATTCCAAAACCATCTGATTATTATACAGCCAAAAAAAAAAAAAAAAAAAAAAAAAAAAAAAAAAAAAAAATTTTTTTTTTTTTTTTTTTTTTTTTAGCCCTAACAGCATATTGCATGTTTTTGTTTCTTTTGAAGAAGAATTCCAGATTAAGTAAAAGACCCACTGTCACTCATGCATGGCACAATAAATTTATGGAGCCAGGGGCAGCGTTAGATAAAGAGAGAAGCAGACGACTAAAAACATCTCAGGAACACATTGTTTTAAAAACAAGCTTTGAGGCGTCTGCCTACAAAATTAGTTCCCTCATTAAATTAGTTGAAGCAAAACTTCCATATCTACTCCTTTGTAACAATTTCTCCATATCCATCTGCACATTTGCTTTACTAATAATTTCTTCTTAATTTAAAGATACTTGGACACCCTGTAATTTAAAAGCCGTAATAAGTGTTACACTGATGAAGACCACAAGCCGAAACACAGTGGTCAATAAAAAGTGATTTTCTTTACTACAAATATTGCTGAGGTTTTTTTTTTTTTTTGCTCTTATTTTTTAATAATCTTTTTTTGACAACTTTTTTTTTTATCTCCATGCACCACAGAAGTGAAGATGAGCTGGATTGCTTCTGTTTACCTTCATTCACAAGATTAATCCGCTCATGATGAGATCAAATCCAACTCTCCACTTGTGTTTGTGAGTACCTCATTTATAAAACAGGATTTAAAAAAAAGAAAAAAAACCCTATTCAAATTTTGCAGATGTAAAAAACTAATAATGAAATTAATACATTTATTAGAAATAATTGAACCTTTTAGTTTTGAGGTTTTTCAGGGTCAACTTTCCTTTTTACGAGACGTTTTATTTTCATCTTGAGGTCAGATTAAGAAAAATAAATTAATAAGTTTATTTTCTCACTTGACCCTCCTAAGACCTGAGCTTTTGTCTTGCGTGATTTTTTTTATTCCTCCTTGCTATTTGGGGTAAGTAAGACCTAATTGATATAATGCCCAAACTTTGTCTTTGCACAGGGAGTTTGGTTATTGATGTTATGAGTTAAAAAAAAAAAAGTTGAATGGATTGAATGTGAAAATAAAGAGATTAAAATACATGATTATAGGCTGAAAATTCCAAAGGGGATCAAAAGTCATAAGTATGGACAGAATGTTAAATTTGAGAGCTAAAATACATAATTCTTGGTTAGAAAAGGAAAAATAAGTGGGTTTAAAAAGTCAAAATGATTAAATAAATTGTACAAGAATGGATTAAAAGCCAAAGTAAAACATAATAATAAATTAAATCAAAAGATTAGTCAAAATGAGGACAGTAAAAGTTCATATGTGGAGATGAAAAGTCATAAACACAGTTGTTTTCACTATGCGTGAACATGGATGTAATGTTGTGGCATCACCAAAAATGACATGGGCAGTGTCTCTTAATGTGGCTGATAGGTCAAAGTAAAAAAAAAAAAAAAATGCAGTATCATATAGGCAGAAATGTAATGTTAACATATCTGAATGCAGAGTCTTATGAGGTTAAAGTGATTCTGATTTCCAGACAAACTGAGTGGATGAACCGTGAACTTTTTTGTCCTTTAATGTCAGCAAGAAGGGGTCAGATTGTACAGCTGGCAAGTAAAATATTGCTTTTTCACCTCACAGCAAACGTTTCTGTTCTCTGCTTTTCAGTGATATCTGTGACTTTTACCCTCAAGAATTAAACTTCTTGAAAAAGCCCAAATATCAGGAGGAGTTTGATTCATAAATGGGGAAGTAAGATTCACAAATACAAACGTCACTTTGAGATATTTGTTTTGGGAGTATTTGTTAATAAGGGAGCAAGTAAATGTGATTCCAGTATCTCTCAGATGGGAGCAGATTGTTAACTGATATTAGTGGTTAGATGCAGGGCTGGGCTAGGACAAAAAAATAGGCCCTGGCATTTTGGACCACCATGTTCGAGGCACACATAATTTATGCCCCCCCCCGCTCCATATGTCAGTGCTCTGGTCGGGGCACCCCAGTCTAAAAGTCTGGACTCGCCCCTGCTAAAGTGCACACCGTCGTAGGTAGCCTGCGTTATGTTGCTCTGCTCATCAAGAGATGGGTTTACCCAAAATGGAGGGTTCAGCAACTTCAGCTCGGGGAATATACGGTGTAACAGTAAAAGATGGGACTCTACTTTTCCCAAGGTAAAAGTCAAAAAACTTCTCATGCGCTTCTCCAATTAAAGTTAATGTTGATTGCCCATTATCAACCTCCCTCTCACTCTCTGCTGTCAATTTTCATAAATCATGGTCCTTTCATGTAACCAGAAGGAGGATATTCTTCGGTACAGTAGGACTGTTCAGAGAGGATTGACGTATATTTATTCATGATCTAAAGCAGGGGTGTCCAAATTTTTTTAAAAAGGGCCACATTTCATACTGTGAAAATGACCAAGGGCCAGCGGCTCTTAGTGATGTGTTTATTGACAGTGAAAGTTAAATATGAGCACTCTAGTCTAGTCTATCCTTCTATTTGAGAACTTTTCTTCTTGGTGATTTCTGAAAAAAAAAAAAAAAAAAAAAAAATCTGTGTATAAGTTAAGTCAAACATGCTTGAGCCCTGAGTACAGAACTATGTAATAAAACCTCACCTGGGAAAAACATATCAGCATTTTTCTATGGCAGGATCAGGATCTGCACTTTACCATGAATGTTTTAAAAACTGCTACAAAAACATTAAGGCTCAAAATATTTCTCATCCTTCATTCTAAACCACTTTTATACATGATGTTTTTCCTTTTCTTCACTATTTCATAACATTTCACAAATTGTTTTTCTTTTTTTAACTTTTGACATTTATGAAGCACATTTTTGCATCACATTACATGCATTTCTTACATCTTTGAACACGCCAATTATGATTTTTTTTTAGGTACTGCAGGCTGTACAGAGCTTTAGCTTTATAAATGCAGCAGTACAGTAGAAGTAGGAAAGTCTAAATTTTTAAACATTACCGGATACACTTAGGTTCTCCTCAGGCACCCAACAGAAACAATAAATGTAAAAATTATTCAGAGCATGATTAAGCTAAGTGACATAATTAATTTACTCTGGGGGACACATGAAAATGGACCTTGTACATCCCTGATCTAAAGCGAAGAATGATCATTATCTTTGAAGAGCTGCACATTAATGATCTGCAAATGAAACAAGAAGGGCCCTGACTTCGTAAATGTTTCAGTAAAATATCTTAAGCAAATTCTTTAAAGCTCTGCTGTGACAAATACGTCTGTAAATTCAGCACGTTTGGCAGCGTTCGTGTGGAAGACATTTTTTTTTTCTCAGCAGGAAATCAGCCAATGGGCTACAGACCAATGGATTTCATGGGCAGGTTTTTTCAGACCTATTTGTTTTTTTTTTCTTTCTTCCCCCCAAATGCTCTACACTGTAAACCCAGATTTTGTTACAACTTCAACTTTTCAGTAGTCATTATGTAACATCTCATGTTTCGTAAAAAGACCTTGTCATTACTCAATCAAATTAGTTGTTTGTGTTCATCGGTCGAAAGGTGCAATGCACTAATCATGTTAAGCAGAGTAAACTCAGTATATTGAGTTCTGTAAGAAGGGGAGGGGCTATAGAGACAATGTGTAGAAAGCACTGAAAAAATGAGTAGATAGAATTGAATTGAACCTAATCCCTTATCAAACCTTGTAACCATGAGTGAGGAGGGCACACAGTGGACATAAGACACTGCTGTGCTGGGGGGGGAATCATGCAGGTGATACAGGCTGTCTATACTCCGGGTGTAGACTGACATCCCCTGCTTGTATTTCACCATCATTTACAGTCATGTACTGTAATCCATGGGCAGCCACAAATGTCAAACAAATTGTAAAATCTTCTTGATCAACTCAAAGCTAAAAAAAATATTCACAGTAATTATCATCAAGAATTTTACAGAAGAAAATACTATTATTTATTGTTCCCTTTGACATCCAGTCTATGCCATAGCCAGCATTTCTATGTCATGGAACATAGACAGCCCATATTTACCAAGGCAAAGATAGCCCGTGTTACCTACGTGATCAATCCATGTACAGCAGGCTCTCATATCCACTGTGTGTCCTCCTCACTCGTGGCTACAAGGTAAATTGTAATTTTTAGTTAATAATAACACGCCAAACCATAAATTGACAGGTTGTTCTGTAAAGTTGCTTACAATTTTATTGTATATTTTACCAAATTCCCCTGGAACCACAGCTGCCAGTTTTTTACTATAAATACAAACGGATTTTCTTTGCAGTGTAGAATCATGACTTGTAACAAATGATGAGTACAAATAACTAGTGCCATTGATGTGAACAAATGATTTTGAGTAAAGGCTGCTAATATGAACTCATTATGACTACTGCAAAAAATTAAGGTTCTTTTTTTAAACAACTTAACCTCTTTAGTAGCAGGTTGTGTAAAAGCTAAAGTGGTGTAAGGCAACGGGTTTCCACTCAATTTTCTAGTAAAACCAACTAATTCGGGTTAAGAGTGTACGCAGGCAGGAGAAAGTCATTGGTGTCTAACAATGTGATTGGCCGGGATCAGTGTCATTCGGCCGCTGATGTACAGCTTTAATGGGCCGTTCACGCCACATTGAAAAAGTGTCAGTCGACCCAAGTAGACGCTCGGCCCACAGGGCATTACCTGGTTTGTCAGATGGCCAGTCCACCCCTGGTTAGATGTATATTCATAAAGGAAGGATTGGTAAAGCAGCTGATCTCAGAGTGAGCTCCTCCATACCTCTGCTATGGAAACGAAGTCTCCAGAACATTTTGTATTTGTTTCCCCAGCCTCCTTTAGAAAAAAGGTGTCTGAAC